>QRFJ01004748.1:98445-120945 GCA_006176705.1 Cocos nucifera | reverse complement strand
TTAGGTTCCTATCAAGACTCTTCATGTAGATGGAAATTGCAGAGTGGAGGATAGGGGGCTCAAATGCATCACGGACATGTAAGTCTTTCATCTTGTAGGCAGAGAAGATCTGAGCTTTATGTTTAGCATGTATGTTATTCGATATAAAAATCTTGTACTTATTATTAAGTTCACTTTTGCTATCAACCATGCCTCTTGTTGCCCTCTTATCTTTTTTTTTTTTTTTTTTTTTTTTTTGTTTTGTTTTGATAATGCCTTCTTATCATTTTTTATTAAAATAATTCTGTTTTAGTGCTATCAAAGTCATCTTGCGGAGTGCAGCAATCATAACATCTACTTCCACGTGTGAGATCAAATGCTTTTTCAGTTGTCATTTGGTCTTTCTAATGCTATTGTGCTTAGATTTCAAATCATGTTTTCCAACCCAAATATCTAGGATAAGGTTGCTGATTTGGATTTTTGTAGTTTTTAATTGCTAGCAAAGGAGTGCAGCAATCTCATAGCGTTTTTTCATAAAACCATTATGAGGTGAGGTGAATTTTGCGCTTCATATAATACGATTGTTCACCTTGGTCCTTAAAAGTAAAATCTGGCCAACATATCTACTTTAAAACTTAAAAAAATATCAGGATACCAAAGTTAAAAGCAGATTCTCCAGCTTTATTCTCTCAAGCAGTGACCATTTATGGCTACCTTTATTCAAATGGTAATGTAATTCTTGTGGTAAAATCATGGTGGAGCAAATGGTTTGTTGTTCATATCTGTTTTTCTTTTAATGAAGCATAAAGTTGTCGATTGCCAGCATCTATATTGCATATTTATCCATTTATAGTGTCCTACCAGCAATTAAGAAGTTGGATTTTAGGAATGAAAAAAAAGAAACAATTGCTATTTGATGATTTCTTATATCTTTGAAGTTATTCATCATCAAAGCCCACGCTTCCCACCATGCATGCTCTTGTTTCCACTTGTGGCAGTGGAGATGCGAGAGCCCTTAATAGCTGGAATCCTTTGTCCAGGGTGCTGCATCTGCTTCAAAATATATTCACATCTTGTCCTTATCTGATTCTTAGGCATTTCCTTGCTATAAAGTTTTTCGACAGCTATGACATATCCTCACCAAGGGTTTAAAAACTGGTTCATATTAGATGAATTGGATCAGATCAGTTAGGAATCGACTCTTGGGATGCACTTGCACCTTGGAACTAAAGAACTGGGTGCAGCTTGGTGGGTGCTGCCTCTACCCACCAGTATGGAGAGTACAAGCCAATACGTGCTGATACTGCCTGGCACTGTTTGGTATTGAGTCTAAGAAAAGTGGCTTTCCCACTTTTCTTTTTGTCTTCTGGTGGACTTTGTCAAGATGAGTGCTGTTATTATGTTAGATCAAAGATGATTTTATGCAGACCTCACTATTTCTCAAGCACAAATCCACTTGGAATCATGGGGAAGGACTCCTTTTTCACTTTTGTTCTGCTATTTAAAAATTGGCCAAAATTCAAAAAAAAAAAAAGAAAAATGCTGTCAATTTTTGTTTCTTGGCTTGAATTCCTTGTATTTATAGGCCTTCCAATGGTTTATGCATTTGCTATTCCAAAATTCTTTCAATTGCTCATGAAGTAGCTTAGTTAAAATGACACATTAAAAAGAAAGAGCTACGGAAATTGTGCTACGAAAAGAACCATAAAAACTCAAAAAACTAATGTCAATCTCATGAAATAAAACAACGGATGTAGAAAAACGAATAGACTTAAACGAGCACCCAAAGGACCCTTCTTTTTTCGGTGGCAGGTAAGTAGGGCAGTTCCGCTTCCAATGGCCGTCGCTGTTGCAATGGAAACACTTTCCTTTGACATCGGCCTTTTTCTTCGGTTCTGCCTTCTTCTTCTTTGATCCTTCCACCTTTTGCTTTTTCACAGACTTCTTTTTCTTTCCATAAGACTTTCTTTTGGAAGAAGTCCGTTCCATAGCAAGAACTGAGCCTTTAGAACCTTTCATAGAAAGCTCAGCGGTAACCAGCATATTCATTAATTCGGCCAAGGAATTTTGAAGTTTATGCATGTGGTAATTCATGATGAATTGCCCATATGCATCAGTCAAGGATTGCAGAATAATATCGTTCTGCAGATCCAAGTCCTAACTTCACACCGAGCTTCTCAAGCTCTTCCATGTCCTTGATCATTCATCAGACAGTGATCTTGGACTGACTGCCCATCATCACGCATCTTAGCCTTAAAAAGTCATTTCGTGACTTGATATTTGGCTGCGCGACTCTGTTCACCAAACATCTCCTGCAGGTGAGCCAACATTTGGCGAGCAGTCCCGATATCTTCATGTTGGCGCTGGAGCTCATCAGACATCGAGCCCAACATGTAATATCTGGCCTTATTATCTTCGTCTATCCATTTTTCCAGAGACGCTCTCTGTTCAGTGGATGGACGGGCTGGTAAGGTGGGAGGGTCCTGGTCCAATACATGGGTTAACT
Organism: Cocos nucifera; assembly: GCA_006176705.1. Taxonomy (NCBI): domain Eukaryota; kingdom Viridiplantae; phylum Streptophyta; class Magnoliopsida; order Arecales; family Arecaceae; genus Cocos; species Cocos nucifera. The sequence continues at coordinate 118,460 of QRFJ01004748.1, read as the reverse complement.
TCTCTGAAACCCAAAATAATTTTGTAGTTCCTGAGCCAATCTTTATAATTGGGTCCAGTCAGTCTATGTGTGTCCAGGATACGTGCCTAATGGGTTGGACGCAGACATTTTCCTGTAGAGAGTCAAAGATTCTAGTTAGATACTGTAATTTATGACTTGACCAATTTATTTAGGAAATTTTATTTTTAAACAAATTAGCTCCCACTATTTTCTCGGATCCCTACACTCCCTCTGTAGAGATGCAAAAATCTCCACGATTAATGATTTCTAGTGGGTGGTGCGGTCTCACCAACTGACTCATCACCTCACCTAACAGTTATTGGTGATGGGTTAGCCAATGAGTGAACAACTCTTGTTCAATGATTCTCTAATCATGGTGCACCCAAACTTGGTCTCTAATTCATGAATCTCACCGTATCCGGAATATTGATCCACTCCTTAGTTAAGTCAGACCCACCATTTGCACAGACTGGGATTCCTAATTGAGTCTCTCACCGTATCCAAAATATTGAGCCCAACTCATCCTCCAGCCCATAGCATCCAATGCCTAATAGACATGGTTTGTCTTTTCCCGGTGCAACTGAGCCACTGTATCCAGCCGAGAACAATCAACCCCGGGAAGGGCCCGCACATCTACAATGGTGGAAGACCTCAGACTTAATCTTTTCTTAGGGAGAATTGATTCAGGTCTCATTAAACTAGACTTGGTCATAGTCATAACAATTATGACTAACCTAGTGGCATGGGTTAGCTCGGATTATTGACCACCTCAGATCAGAACTGTGTCAACAGATATGGCCAGGTAAGTGAGACCGGTGGAAGGAATATGCCATTAACTCGTACAAGAATGCATTCAGGTCGAGTAGCTTCCAATTAAAAACCAGTCGGTCGTATGTGCCAAACTTACCTTAGACACCAAATTGTTGAGTCAGAACCAATTGGGTTAGCCTACAATCCAGACTCTAACCTCTGAGCCTAATTAGGTCTTGCTTGATTTGATCGTGACTCGATCTTGACCCAGACTTAATCCTATTAGGCTGGTCAATTTAAGCATTGTTGATCCCATCTAACCAACTCTTGATTCGGTTTGATCAACCGCTTAGACCTAATTGAGCTACCCAAGCCCGAACCCAGTATTATGAATATGTCTTAGATCTGAAATTCTCAATTTTAGACCTAATTAATATTCCATAATCTTAATTCTTAATTAAGTAGGGTTCATAAACAAAATATGCACAATAAATCCTAGGGTTTCAGGATCTAGGGTTTTGCAGAAAGTAAGTTTTGGATTTCTGATTAAGGACGAACACGCAGCACCCCTACACATCATAAGAACACCCCATCGAATGGGAAGGAGAGGGCCTTTAAACCCTTCTTCGTTCTTATGACCGGACGGCCAAGAGGAACGCCTTAATCAGGAACATGCAATACTACAAAAACAGTTTTAGATCTATATCATATATCTCATATACAAATTAGATCTAATCATGGCATATTTTGCATACATCTCATGTATCATGAATCATGCATATTTTTAGATCTAAATTATCTCATAATAATCTAAAAAATTAGATTTAAATTGATCTAATCAAAATAAATTCTAATCTAGATAATTATGTAGAACTATTCTACAACTAGTCTAGACATGCATCAATCATATCTCATATGATATTTAAAATTTAAATAATTTTATTTGCTATTTTTTAGATGTTATTATAACACTTATAATATCAAAAAATAGTAAATAAATAGATCTAAAATATGATTTAATCAAATTAAATTAAATGACATGCAAACTAGACTATTCTATAGAACTATTCTATTTCTAGAACTAGTCATGCATATTCTTCTAATCTTAGATCCAAATCATTTAATTTTAATTTTTTTTTTTTTTAATTTTAGATCTGATCACATCTCATGTGACATCTAAAATTACTTATTTTTCTAATTAAAATTAAATTAAAAAAAGATCTAAAAACTTTAGAACCATGGCTCTGATACCAGTTGAAGGGAAATCCTGATTTTCCGGATCCAGGTTCGTTCAGATCTGATCAGATCAAGAGATATATTTCAAAAATTTTTTCTTTGATCTAGATCAGATCTAGATATTTTTTTAGATCTAATTTTATTAATTTAATAATTAAAATAAAATAAGATAAATTAAATTCAAATTTAATTTTTACCTTGATTTGGGTAATCCTATTATACCCTGTTGATGATCCTATTGCAGCAGCGGAAGGTTCTGGATCTAGCCACGCAAGCGCCTGGCCTCTACCGGTATCCACTCAGGCTGGATCTAGAGATCCTCTTCTTCTCTATCACATCTCCAAAAATTAGATCTGGATCTGATCTGGAGGATCTTCAAAACTCCTTTTGAAGATCAGCAGTCGTCCTTTGCAGCAGCGCAGCCTTCTTGCTTTTTGATCGCCTTTCCTTGATTGATTGCACACCAATCCAAAGATCCCAAACTTACTTTGGACGTGGAGAGGAAGGGAGAAGGTGATGGTGGCATGGAGGAAGGGAGAGAGGCAGCCTTGGGGCATGGCTTGGAAGAATTCTCAAAAGTTGGGGCGCAGGGTCTTATTTATAGACTATGCTGTGATCCATCCAACTCCTCTTCTTCCCAACCAATCACAACCCTTTGTGAAATCAGATCTAAATCTGATTGGTGGGAATAGAGACCCCTGGATTCCTCCTTAGAGGGGTGCCTAAGACCAGTCAAAGTCTTGGTTAGGAGAACTCTAATTGGAATCCAAAAAGGAGATGGAGTCCCTGTCCAACAAGGACTCCTAGGCGCCTCCTACTTGGGTGCACGCCACCCTTGGCGTGCGCCCTCCTTTCCTTTGCCAGGTTGGTTCTGGCAGGGGACAAGCCCCCACCAGCTCTCCAATAGGTATGCATGACATGTGGTCAAAAGTCAAAGGGTCAATGGTCAATATTTGACCAAGTCAAAGGTAGAACTTTTGACCAAGGTCAAAGACAAAAAATGGCAGGTGTGACCAAAAATGGCAGGTATGTCTTACAAAATAAGACAACCTTTTCTGACTTGGACAACCTCCAGTCAGACCATATGAAGGCCTCTGATTGAGCACAAACTCCTTTGGCTCAGTCAGGACAACTTATTTATGATAGTAAAAGAAGAACGTTAGGTTCAATCGAGTGCTAGCACGATTTTCTTGAACCTAATTGAATCTCATTCAGATCAATTGAACTAGATCAGTTCAATTGATGATCACCAGATTCAAACCCTTGTTTGTGTGACCCAGTTAGGTTCAGTTCTTGTATGGTAATGGGATATGTCATGATCTCTATCATCGACATCATCGAAACTCCTTTCGATGGATCAGAACTCTTCTGATTCGAACAGCTAGAATGATCGATCATCTAAATCATTCTAATTGCTCCCAAAATCCACCAGTGACACCTAGCAGTATATGGTGGCAACCCATCAGAGCTGAATGCGAACCTCTTGGTGCAGCTACCTGTGTGATTAAGTTCTTCTATCTTGAGCCCCGATCAGATTAGGGTTAAGGTGAACTCGTCAAACCCTAGTCTCTGTCATATGATGTAATCATTCGATTCAAGTCCAATGTGAAAATCTAAATAGAAACTCTTTCTATTATTTCACTCTCTGCCATGGCCATGGGCTTCTGGACTTGATTCTCATGATCATCATAGGGCTGCTCCTCTACCACCGAGGTAGATAGATTCCATCTTGATGCAATCCAGTTCCTACAATGAACATGCTATAGCCAACATACACCTCAGGGTTTCCATATGGCTAGGAGATCGAGTAATGGTGTAGTCAAACTATAACACCCTCAAGGTGAACTGCCGATGCACCTCAGGTCAAAGAACCAGACACACTACTGCAGCATCGAGTCAGTCATTGACGAGAAGGTAGACTTCCTAATGACTACTCGAGGTGGTCACGCTCAGTGCCCTCGTTCTCTAACGAGTACCTGTACTCTCGCTCCGGTGTCTCCACACCGTAGACTCAAGACTCATCTACTAAAGAGAAGTGATTGTACACCAACCTTCCGGATCAATCACCATCCTCGTGATGATCCTATGGTCAGGAGCATTTTATGAGTTAATAAATAAAAATTCATGTCTTAAATTTTCAACTCTTAAAAATATGAATTATCATTACCATTAACTCAAGGGATGTATCACAGATACTAAATATACTTATGTGATAGAAAATAACCCATTTTGTTATTTATAGTCAAAATTATAATTTTGCCCTTAGAAGTGTATTACAAGTGTCAACCAATTCTGACTTCTAGGGCACTCATATATAATACTAATAATCAACAAAATAAGATCAAATCAAGAAAAAACTAGATGAAGATTCTACGAGTTTAGTTCAACTAGGAAGTTTTGAAATCCTTAAGGATTAATATAGGATGCAATATAAATCAATACATCAAGCACTTGATCTTATATTAATTGAATGTCTTATTTTCAAGTACTTAGATCATACAATGTTTTAAATAAAATTTTGATAGTTAAGTATCTTATGGAGGAATGTCAAAATTTGTTCAGTTCGTAAGTTTAGCACCCAAATAATTTCATATGCAATCATGTTAGATGCATGCCCTAGAAGCCAGATTGATCGATACTTGTAAAATACTTTCTAGAGGTATTTTCATAATTTTAACTTAAAATTAATAAATAGATTAATAATTCTATCACATTGTGTATTAAAGATGTCTGTGATACATCCTTTAAGTTAATGGGCATAATAACACATATTCTCAAGAGCTGAGAATTTAAGGCATGTGTTATCATAATTAGCTCATAAACTTAAATTCTCAGCTAGAGCATGCTCTAGGATGATGGAGAATTTAAGGCATGTGTTAACACATACTTTCTTGATGATCGATGATTCTAATTGGATGAATCGAAAGAGTTCTGGTCCATCAAAAGGAGTTTTGATGATGTCGATGATGGAGATCATGATATGTCCTATTACCATACAAAACTAAAACTAATTGGATCACACAAATAAGAATTTAGATCTGGATGTCATTAGTTGGGCTAATCTAGTTTGATTGATTTGGATTAGATCCGATTAGGTTCAAGAAAATCATGCTAGCATACGATTGAGCCTAACATTCTTCTTCTGTAGTCTTTCTAGTTCATCTCGACTGAGCCAAATTGAATTTAGCTCATTCAAAAGCCTTATATAGATTTGTTCTGGTTTGACTAGAGCTTGTCCTACTCAAAACAAGGCTTATCCTAAAATCATGAGATAAAATTTGGACAAGCCTCTCCCAAGAACTTTGTAGGAATTTATCTTAATCTGACTTGACCTTATCCTGGTCTGATCAAGGCATGTCCTAAATCTTATAAGATGGGAATAGAACAATAGCTATCTTAACCAGATTAGTGCTTGTCCTAAAATCATGAGATGAAATTTAGACAACCCTCTTCCAAAAACTTTATATGGATTTATCTTGATCTGATTGGACCTAGTCCTGGTCTGATCAAGAATTGTCCTAACTTGATTAGGACTTGCCCTAATTTCATTGGATGGGACTTGAAAATGGTGTGTCTTAAATCCTATATGATGGGAACAGGACAATGGTCAGGAGTTGACCCGTATCTATGAAAGAAGGAAGAGGGGGCGTGCGGCCCCTGAAGATTTTCAAGGGGCATGCACCTTCAGGTATTTTCATAAGGAATAGGGGGTGCACATCCCCCCGTTAGCTGTGCGCCCCATATGGATAAGTGAGGAGTCCCATTCAAATGAAATTTGAGTGGGTCAAAGGATTTGAATTTGATTCAAATCCTAAGGAGATAATTGCTTGCACCTAATACATTCTAATCCTCCCATCTCCATGCCATTTTTCTTAGTATTTCGTGCAACAAAAATCTAAGAAAAAGGGTTGTGGGCATGGAGATTAGATGGAGTTTCCTTCTGTATGTTGTCTTTGACTTGTTCAAAGTTATATGCGAAGGGACTCTATAGTAGGTCTATAAATAAGACCCAATGCAAACTGTTTGCATATGATAATTTCTCTATAGCAAAGCCTTGCCTCTCCCACCATCTCCATGCCTCATATTCTAGATCTCCTCCTCTTCTCCATGCCCAAGTGGTTGGATGAAAATTAGAGATCAAAGGTTGGTCCCTAATCCTACAAAAGCTGCACGACTAGTACCCAATCGAGAGATGTAGGTGTTGCCCTCAAAGATCAGTTCGAAGGCTCTACGGAACAACTTCAGATCTAATCTTTGGAGATCAGATCCAGTAGGAGATGACATCCAAATCTAACTTGAGTGGATATCAGTAGAGGCTGAGTGCATGCATGGCTCAATTTGAAGCTTGGATCAGTTATCAAATCATCACAATGGATAAATGGTTTACCCGATCAGGTGATAATTATTATCACTATTTTTAATTTATTTTTACTTCTAATTTTAGATTAATCTATTTAAATCTGAGAATTACCAAATCTAATTAGATCATAAAATTTTTTTTAAAATATTCTGCTGTAAATCTGATCCGATCAGATGGATCCTATGGTAGGAAATCTAGATTTTTTCTTTAACTAGTATCAGAGCTATATTTGTAGTTCAAGATCATGATTAGATTAGATCTAAAATTTTATTTTATAATCTGATTATTTGATTTTAGATGTTACATAAGATGTAATTAGATCTAAATTTATCATTTAAGTTTTAGATGTTACATTAGATGTAATCAGATCTGAAATATAAGATCTAATTAAAATTTTTTGATATACATGATATAGGCAATGCATGTTTGGACCAGATCTATAGTTTTATATCATAATCTAGATCAAAAATTTTTTATGAAATATTTATCTAATTTTATAAAGGTTATATGATTTGATTGTTAGAAAATATGTCCCAAAGCTAATCGTCAACTTGTTGATGGTTGAGCTATATTGTAATTGTAATTGATTCATTAATGAAAAAAATAACTTTTTGGCATTTTCATCACAAAGTTTTCATCTTCTAGCGAACTTCATTGTTGTGATGAAGTTCTTAGAAATATTTAGATTCAATAAAGTGAGGATTTATCAATTAGTTCTTAAAACTATTCATGACCACATGATAGGCTGTTAATAAGGATGATAGCATCTATCGAGCATAGGTCGCTGTATACTATATAGTGAAGAACCAGATCTAGGGTTTTAGGGCTAGATCTTGAAACTTTTTCAAAATTAGATAATGAAAGACTAAAATAAATCAAAATTTATTTTATAAAGACTAGAGAATCCCTAGATCTAAGATCCTAATACATGATTACAGCATCAGATTAAATCAAAAATTAAAAATATTAGAAAGAAAAAGATGTTAATTATTTCAACATGCATCTATACTACATTTAATGCAGGTATGTAACAATAGATCAGATCCATATTATCTATGTAAGTTAGATATTCTAACTTGCTTATCTAGGCTAAAGGATGAAACTCTAAGCTACACACGTATCCGATCTCTAAGAGATATCCATTCGAGCCCACAAATCTCAATCAAAAGTTTGATGCAGAAAATTAGCATAGTATGCTAGTACTATGCTAATCCTTTTTTGACAGTCGATCCGGTGCTTCCTTCTTCAAGATTTGGACACTCTAAAAAATTAGAAGGAAAAGAATAGACTTTCTATCTAAAATAATACTTGAAAATCTCTATGAAAGAGGAGGAGAAGGAAAGAGCAAAAGAATCCTAGAAGAAGACCCTCTTCATCTTTTTTTTTTCTCTCACCTAGACACCTAGATTGGTGTCTATAAAATCTCCATGCCCCAAGGGTCTCTCTCTCTGATTTTCACATGCTCAAGAGTCCTCTCAATGATCTAGAATTTCTTTAAAATTTCACCCAAAATTCTCTTTAAATAAAGAGTTAGGTTAGACTCCTTGTCTAGGTCAAATACCTAGCAAGGAATGTCCAAAAAGGGCAAGACTTGGGGAGCCCAACTCTTGGGTGCCCCCTCCTTTTTCTTTGGCATGGACCACTACAATTTGTTGCACAAAACTCATTTAATTCCCACAAAAAATCTAGAGAAAAAAATAGGAGTATGGGAGGCATAAGGAAGGAGGAAATTTGTTTGTAACAAACTCTATCAAATAGAGTTTGATTTCAAAATAACTCTCCAAATTTGACTTGGTCCATAACCACTTGCCATGTTAGAAAGAAGAGAGGGAGTTGGGCATGCATGAAGGCCTGAGGGAAAGGGTTTTCCTTGAAGAAATCCTAAAAAATAGGCATGGGGTGGGTGTGAGATATCTAGTGGTGCAAGAAAAGAAGTCCTAGTCTCACTAGGACTTCTAATTTGACTTGGTCAAACATAATTTTTGAACCAAATCAAATCAAAATTAATTAAACCCAATTAGAGTAGATCTTAATCTAATCAAGAGTCTAATTAAATTAAATTAAATTAAATTAAATTTTTATTTAATATTTTAATCAAATTAAAAAATTAGGTTGATCCAAGTCCTAGTTGAAGTAGGACTAGTTCTTCCTTGTACTTGGCTTATCTAATAAATCAATTGAACTTGATCCAATTAAGCCCAAATTAAATTTAATTAAATTATATTTAATTAAACTTAATCTCAATCCTCTGGCTTGATCAAATTAAGTTAATTAGTAATCGAATTGCTAATCGATCCTCCTGCAATATTTATACTAGGTTAAATATCAATCATATTAATCGTTTAACCTTAGAATGATTCTCAATCATTGATCAACCATTCAATTAGATCATGAACTCTAATGTGTATGAACCCATAGATTTGAACCTAAGTTAGTATCATAGAAATAAATTTCTATACCAATTGAAGTAACCATCTCGCAATGGTATCCGATGGCTGAATAGGTCAAATGTGTAGAATAATATCCTTAGAAGCTATGTGGATATAGTTTCCATATAATTCATCCCCTTGATCAAAATACACGTAGCACATCTCAGAGTTCAACTGTTAACTCTGATCAGGCTATCCATATTATATTTTAAAATATTAAATCCATCTCTTGGATTATCCTGGTTAAGGTTTTGCTATATTGAAATACAGTGATACATTCTTCTCCAACTCTTGGAGTGGTCAATCATATCTTGATCATACACTGACTTTGCAAGTACTTGACTATGCCCAGAAGACTTCTATTACTAAATTAGAAATTTAGTTAGTTCGATACCAAAGCACATTAAGTTGCTTGCAAGCCACCAAGGTGATCTTAGATCTAAGGGACACTTATACCTATATCCCATCAAAGACATTATTGATAGCAAAATGCCCTGGAGTTGATCACGTTCAGTGATGATGTACCCCTACATCTTACCTATATGCCATACGGGTATCTCCATACTCCTTAGTTAAGAGGACAACCAACCTATATGGCATACAGCAACCAATGCTCGATAGATGCTGTCATCTTTATTAACAACCTATCATTTGGTCGTGAATAGTTTTAAGGACTAATTGATAAAATTTCTTTTTATCGAACCTAAATAGTCCTACGGACTTCATCACAATAATGAAGTTCATTAGAAGATGAAAACTTATGATGAAAAATATCAAAAATATATTTTATTTTTTAATAAATTAATTATAATTATAACATAGCTCAACCATCAATAAGCTAATGATTGGCTTTGGGACATATTTTCTAACATATAGGTTGGTTATCCTCTTAACCAAGGAGTATGAAGATATTGGTATGGCATATACGTGAGATGTAAGGGTACATCATCATCGAACGTGACTAATTTCAGAGCATTCTACTATCGAGAATGTTTTTGATGGGATATAGGTATAAGTATCCCTTAGACCTGAGATCATCTTAGTGGCTTTCAAACAACTCACTGTATTTTGATACCAGACTAACTAAATTTCTAGTTTAGTAATGAAAGATTTCTTGGCATAGTCAAATACTTGCGAAGTTGGTGTGTGATTGAGATGGGATTGACCACTCCAAGAGTTGGAGAACAATGTATCATTGTATTTCAATATAGCAAAACCTTGGCCAGGATAATCCATGAGATTAATTTGATATTTTGAAATACAATGTGGACTGCCTACTTATAGTTGATAGTTAAACTCTAAGATGTCCTATGAGCATTTTGGTCAAGAAAATGGATTATATGGAAACTATATCCATAAGGATTCTAAGGATGTTGTTTTGTACATTCGACCTATCTGACCATTGGGTACTATTGATAGATGATGACTTTGATTGGTATAAAAATTTATTCCTATACTATTGACTTAGGTTTAGACTATAGGGTTACATGCATTAGAGTTCGTGATCTAATCAGATGGTTGATCAATGATTAAAAATCATTCTAGGATTAAACGATCAATACGATTAATGTTTAAACTAATGCAAGTATTGCAGGAGGATCGATTAGCAATTGAATTGCTAATTAGCTTAATTTGATTAAGCCAAAGAACTAAGATTAAGTTTAATTAAATATAATTTAATTATATTTAATTTAAAATTGATTGGATTAAGTTCAATTGATTTATTGGATAAGCCAATTGCAAACAAGAACTAGTCCTAGTTCGATTAGGACTTGGGTCAACCCAATTTCTAATTTGATTAAAAAATTAATTTAGATTTAAATATAATTTAATCTAATTTAATTAGATTCTTAATTGGGTTGAGATCTATTTTAATTAGGTTGATTTGCTTTTGCTTTAATTTTGGTTTGAGAAACCATATTAGATCAAGTCCAATATGGAATCCTAGTAAGACTAGGATTCCATCCTTGTGCCACCTATACCTCATGCCCCCCCATGCCCACTCTCTCTTTATTTTGTGCATGAAATCTCCTCTCCCAGGCCTTCTCACACATGCCCCCCTCTCCCTCACTTTCCTATATGGAATATGGTTATGGACCAAGTCGAAGGACGTAAGTTGTTTTGGTTTCAAATTCTATGAGATAGAGTTTTGAGAAACCAAAATTCCTCCTTTCCTATGCCGCCACACTTTCAGATTTTCTTTAGAATTTTTGGTGAAAAAGTGAGACTTTTTGTGTGACAAATTAAGGTGGTCCACGCCAAAAAGAAAGGAGGGGGTGCCCAATTGTTGGCACCCCAACTAGTTGCCTAAATTGGTCCTACCTTGTCTCGGTATTTGACCTAGACAAAGATAGCTCCATATCTTGTTATAAAGTGGTCTTTTGGGCTGAATTTTTCACTGATTCTAGACCATTGAGAATGCTCTTGGGTGTGAGAAAATCAGAGAGTGAAACCCTTGGGGCATGGTGATTTCATAGACACCAATCTAGGTGTCTAGGTGAGAGAACAGAGAAGAAGAAGAGGATCTTTTTCTATGGTTCTTTTATTCTTTCCTTCTCCTCCCCCTTCATAAAGATCTTTTAGTGTTCTTTCAGATTGAGAGTCTCCTCCTTTTTTTTGATTTTTGAAAATATCCAAATCTTGAAGAAGGAAGCACTGGATCGACCATCGAAGAAGAATCAGTATAGTACTAGCATATTGTGCTGATTTTTGAGAATTAGACTTTTGATCGAGATTCGTAGGCTCGTGTGGACATCTCTTAAAGGTTGGATGTGTGTGTAGCTCAGAGCTTCATCCTCAAGCCTGGATCAGCAAGTTAGAACATCTAACTTGCACAGATAATATGGATCTGATCTATTATTACATACCTACATTAGATGTAGTGTAGATGCATGTTGATATGATCAACATATTTTTCTTTCTTATGTTTTTAATTTTTGGTTTAATCACATACTATAATCATGTAATAAAATCTTAGATCTAGGAGTTTTCTAATTTTTATGAATTAAATTTAATTAATTTCTACCTTTTGCTGCCTAGATCTAAAAAGGTTTCAAGATCTAGCTTTGAAATCCTAGATCTGGTTTCTTCAATTGGTATCAGAGCCTAGATTAATTATTGCATGATTATTTTTACATGTTTAGATTATTTTTAGACTAGATTTGAAGGAAAATCCTGATTTTTTGGATCAGGTTCATTCAGATCTGATCGGATCAAGAGATATATTTCAAAATTTTTTTTCTTTGATCTAGATCAGATCTGAGATATTTCAGATCTAATCTTTATTATTTTAATAACTAAAATAATTTAGATAAATTAAATCAAATTTAATTTACATTGATGTAGGATAATCCTATTACCCTTTGATGATCCAGTAAGCAGCGAAAGGTTTTGGATCTAGCCACGCAAGTGCCTGGCCTCTACCGGTATCCACTCAGGCTGGATCTGGAGATTCTTTTCTTCTCCATCACATGTCCAAAAATTAGATCTGGATCTAATCTGGAGGATCTTCAAAACACCTTTTGAAGATCAGCAGTTGTCCTTTGCAGTAGTGCAGCCTTCTAACTTTCTGTCGCCTTTCTCTCATCTAGATTGCACCAACTAAGATTCCAAACTCCTTTGGGCATGGAGACGAGAGGGAGAAGGTGGGCTTGGCATGGAGGAGGATGAGAGAACCAGCCTTGGGGCATGGAGAATTCTTAATTCAATTTTAGATACTTCTTGAGTTGGGCGCAGGGTCTTATTTATAGACTATGCATGATCCAACTCCTCTTCTTCCCAACCAATCACAACCATTTATGAAATCAGATCTAAATCTGATTGGTAGGAATAGAGTTCCTTGGATTCCTCCTTAGATGGCGCCTAAGACCAGTCAAACTTGGTTCTTAGGAGAACTCTAATTGGAATCCAAAAAGGAGATGGAGTCCTTGTCCAACAAGGACTCCTAGGCGCCTCCTACTTGGGCACACGCCCCCTTGGCGTGCGCCCTCCTCCTTGCCAGGTTCTGGTGGCAGCCCTTGGCGTGGCCCTCCTCCTTCCCAGGTTCTGGTAGGGGGACAAGCCCCCACCAGCTCTCCAATAGGTGCATGACATGTGGGACAAAAGTCAAAGTGTCAATGGTCAACATTTGACCAGTCAAAGGTCAGACTTTTGACCAAAGTCAAAGGACAAGAAATGGCAGGTGACCAAAAATGGCAGGTAATTGTCTTACAAAATAAGACAACCTTTTTCTGACTTGGACAACCTCCAGTCAGACCATATGAAGGCCTCTGATTGAGCACAAACTCCTTTGGCTCAGTCAGGACAACTTATTTATGATAGTAAAAGAAGAACGTTAGGTTCAATCGAGTGCTAGCACGATTTCCTTGAACCTAATTGAATCTCATTCAGATCAATTGAACTAGATCAGTTCAATTGATGATCACCAGATTCAAACCCTTGTTTGTGTGACCCAGTTAGGTTCAGTTCTGTATGGTAATGGGATATGTCATGATCTCTATCATCGACATCATCGAAACTCCTTTCGATGGATCAGAACTCTTCTGATTCGAACAGCTAGAATGATCGATCATCTAAATCATTCTAATTGCTCCCAAAATCCACCAGTGACACCTAGCAGTATATGGTGGCAACCCATCAGAGCTGAATGCGAACCTCTTGGTGCAGCTACCTGTGTGATTAAGTTCTTCTATCTTGAGCCCCGATCAGATTAGGGTTAAGGTGAACTCGTCAAACCCTAGTCTCTGTCATATGATGTAATCATTCGATTCAAGTCCAATGTGAAAATCTAAATAGAAACTCTTTCTATTATTTCACTCTGCCATGGCCATGGGCTTCTGGACTTGATTCTCATGATCATCATAGGGCTGCTCCTCTACCACCGAGGTAGATAGATTCCATCTTGATGCAATCCAGTTCCTACAATGAACATGCTATAGCCAACATACACCTCAGGGTTCCATATGGCTAGGAGAGATCGAGTAATGGTGTAGTCAAACTATAACACCCTCAAGGTGAACTGCCGATGCATCTCAGGTCAAAGAACCAGACACACTACTGCAGCATCGAGTCAGTCATTGACGAGAAGGTAGACTTCCTAATGACTACTCGAGGTGGTCACGCTCAGTGCCCTCGTTCTCTAACGAGTACCTGTACTCTCGCTCCGGTGTCTCCACACCGTAGACTCAAGACTCATCTACTAAAGAGAAGCGATTGTACACCAACCTTCCGGATCAATCACCATCCTCGTGATGATCCTATGGTCGGGAGCATTTTATGAGTTAATAATGATTATTCATGTCTTAAATTTTCAACTCTTGAAAATATGAATTATCATTACCATTAACTCAAAGGATGTATCACAGACACTAAATACACATATGTGATAGAAAATAACCCATTTTATTGATTATAGTCAAAATTATAATTTTGCCCCTAGAAGTGTATTACAAGTGTCAGCCAATTCTGGCTTCTAGGGCACATATATCTAACAATCTCCCACTTGTCCTAAAGCCAATTGGCTACAAGTCTAAGTCCCATCTTCTCAAGGTGGGCTTCGATCTTCTGCTGGCCCAACGGCTTTGTAAGTGGGTCTGCCACATTATCTGTGGAGTTGACTCTCTTGACCTCGACGTAACCCTTCTCGAGGTAATCGCGGATGAGGTGGTATCGCCGCTCAATGTGCTTGGATTTCTGGTGAGACCTCGGCTCCTTAGCAAGGGCTATGGCGCCATTGTTGTCGCAGTATAGAGGAATGGCATCTGATGGCATTACTCCAATTTCTGCAGCAAACTTCTTGTACCAGAATGCTTCCTTCGCAGCCTCTGATGCAGCGATATATTCTGCTTCCATGGTGGAATCTGCTATCACAGTTTGCTTGGAACTCTTCCAGCTGACAGCACCACCATTGCACACAAACAGACTCCAGATGTCGACTTTCGATCATCTATATCGGACATGAAATCCGAGTCTGTGTATCCCTGGACTTGGAGTTCTCCATTACCAAAGACCAACATCATATCCTTAGTTCTTCTCAAGTACTTAAGGATACATTTCACAGAAGTCCAGTGTTCTTCACCTGGATTTGACTGATATCTGCTTGTGACACTCACAGCATGGGCTATATCAGGTCGTGTACATAGCATGGCATACATGAGGCTCCCTATTGCAGAAGCATAAGGGATCTTGCTCATGCGTTCTATTTCCTCAGGTGTGCTAGGGCACATCTTCTTGGAAAGATGAATACCATGTCTGAAGGGTATTAATCCCCTCTTAGAGTTTTCCATACTAAACCTCTTTAGTACTTCCTCTATGTACATCTTCTGTGAAAGTCCTAGCATCCTATTCGGTCTATCCCTATAGACCTTAATTCCTAGAATAAAGGATGCTTCACCTAGGTCTTTCATGGAGAATTCCTTGGACAACCACATTTGACTGATGTCAACATGGGAATATCATTCCCAATAAGGAGGATGTCATCCACGTACAATACGAGGAAGACAACAGCGCTCCCACTGACCCTTTTTGAAAACACATGGTTCCTCTTCATTTTTGATGAAACCAAACTTTTTGATCACATCATTGAAACGAGTGTTCCAGCTCCGAGATGCTTGCTTAAGTCCATATATGGACCTTTGCAGCTTGCAAACCTTGTGATCAGTATCACTGGATGTGAAACCTAGCGGCTGTTCCATATAGATATCTTCCTCAAGATATCCATTTAAGGAATGCCGTTTTCACGTCCATTTGCCATATTTCATAATCGAAATAGGCTGCAACGGCAAGCAATGTGCGGATGGATTTTAGCATAGCCACTGGGGAAAAGGTATCCTGATAGTCAATGCCTTCGCGTTGACTATAACCTTTTGCCACTAGTCTAGCCTTGAATGTCTCCACATTCCCATCTGCACCAATCTTTCTCTTGAAGATCCATTTACACCCAATAGGTACTATACCTTCTGGTGGATCTACCAAGGTCCAGACTTGGTTTGAGTGCATCGAGTCAATTTCTGACTGCATTGCCTCTAGCCATTTCTCGGAGTCGATATCTGATATCGCCTCGTTGTAGGTTTTGGGATCATCACCATGAGCACCATTACCTACGAGGAACATTTTCCTCTACTTCCTCTGAAATAATACCTAAGTATCTTTCAGGGGACGGGAAACTCTTTCCGATCTACGAGGTGGAGGAGGTAGTGTTCTTATTGGCTCAACCTGATTTGGTTCCAATTGGTCCTTAGCTCGTTGTACTTGTGAGACTTTCTCATCAAGCTTAATCTGCTTTCCAATGCCGCTATCTTGAATAAACTATTTTTCAAGAAAGATGGCATGTCGACTCACAATCACATTGTGGTCTTCTGGAATGTAGAAATAGTATCCTAATGACTCTTTAGGATATCCTATGAATCGAGCTCTGAAGGACCTAAACTCTAACTTGTCCGCTTGTTGTCTTTTGACATGAGCCGGACAACCCCAAATTCTGAGATGACTCAGACTTGGTTTCTTACCGTGCCATATCTCATACGGTGTGGTAGGAACGGTTTTAGAGGGAACCCTATTCAGTAGATAAATTTGAAGTTAACAATGAATGTCCCCAAAGAAAATCAGGGAAGGTCTGTGAAGCTCATCATGGATCGAACCATATCCAATAGAGTCCGATTTCTCCATTCTGAAACCCCGTTGAGTTGAGGTGTTCCTGGTGGAGTCCATTGAGAGACTATGCCATTTTTCTTGAGATAGTCTAGGAATTTCTCGGCTAAGGTATTCACCTCCTCGATCTGATCGAAGAACCTTAATGGGTTTTTTCAGTTTGTTTTTCTACTTCATGTCTGAATTCTTTGAACTTTTCAAAAGCTTCAGACTTGTGTCTCATAAGATACACATACCCATACCTAGACAGATCATCGGTAAAGGTAATGAAGTAGACAAAATTGCCTCTAGCCGGCACATCAAATGGGCCGCACACATCAGTATGTACTAGGGCAAGGAGATCTGTGGCCCTCTCCCCATGTCCAACAAAAGGGAGTTTAGTCATTTTGCCTTGAAGACAAGATTCACAAGTTGGATATGACTCAAAAGTCAATGGACTCAATAGCCCATTTTTCTCCAATTTGTTGATCCTATCTTCTGCTATATGACCTAATCTCAGGTGCCATAGATATCTGTCGTTTGGACTATCCCTAGGTCGTTTGGCATTCACGTTTTGCTCGATAGTTAGAATAGGTACATCAATATGTAGCTGATAAAGACCATTAATAAGGAAACCATTTGCAATTTTATTTCTTTCATAAAGAATGTTACAATGGTCCTTAAAGAAGGTAATCACATAGCCTTCTTAGTGCTAAGCATGAAACAGAAATCAAATTCCTGCTAGCTGCAGGCACATAATAACAGTCTTTTCAAAACTAAGTCTAAACCAGATGGTAATCGAAGAGGGTATGTTCCCACGGCTACTGCAGCAACTCTTGCTCCATTACCGATGCGTAGGATCATGTCTCCATCCCTCAGCCTCCTGCTATCCTCAAGACCCTGCATGGAAGTGCACAGATGAGCACTAGAACCAGAGTCAAGCACCCAACTGGATGCAGAAGAAACCGTAAGGTTAGACTCAATAACGAGCATACCTCCAGAAGGACCTTCCTTCTTGTTCTTCAGGGTGGCCAGGTAAGTAGGGCAGTTCCGCTTCCAATGGCCGTCGCTGTTGCAATGGAAAACACTTTTTTTTCATCTTTGGCTCTGCCTAAAAAAGAGAGAAGATATTCTCTTAAAGCTTAAAAGTATATTTTTACAAATCTGATTAAAGATCATATTCATTCAAAAAGGGGGAGAGCCTTTAATATTTAAATTTAAGCTAGTTTTTAAAATTAAAATAAATATTTTAAACATATTTTGACTCAAAAGATAAATTTTCAAAAGGAAGATGATTTATTTAAATTGATTTTCTGAACTTGATACATCTCTTATCTTAACACTTTAATGTTGATGTTGATGATTTTTCTTATTCTTTTTCATAAACTTTTTGATGCTATCAAAAAGAGGGAGAGGAATATTGAGTGTATGCTTAAAATGTTAATTCTTAAGAAATTCAATGAATTCAGTTGATGCTTAAAATAAAATTTTGATACTCATTGATTTGAATTGAAATATTATTTTGATATGAGTATATGAAATATGTGCAATGAACTAAAAGATTAATTGAGAATATTCATGAAGTGCTTATTCGTATGCTAAATCTATATTCCATGATACATTTTAGTGAAATTTATAAAAACATATTATTTGCTTTTATAGTGCATATTCTCAAGATTTTGTCATCATCAAAAATAAAAAGATTGTTGATCCGGAGATTGATTTTGATGATTCTAAAATATTGAGTATATTATATATCTAATCATGTATTTTAAGAATGTGTGTAGGATTTTTCAAGTATCCAAAATAAAGATTTTATCTTAAGGACAAATCCTCTCATGATGTCATGCTGAAATACTTAAAAGAATAAATTTGCACATGTTTGGATGGCTTGATATGAAGAAAATAAGATTGAAAGAAGAAAAAATAAAATTGAAAGAAGCAATTATATTTAGAAGAGATTGGGGATAAGAAATTCAACTTTTGAAGATCACACAATGAAGAAAAATAAAGCTAAAAATTTTAGAACCATCTCCAGAAAATTTAGAGACTTCTCCAAGCTGTTTAACATGCCTGCACATTGCCTTGGCACAAGTTCAAGATGTCTCGAAAATAGCTCGAGTCTTCTCCATTTCAAAAAATAAAAATCTTATTTCTATGTTCTGAGACTGAGACATCTCGAAAATTTTTGGGACTTCTCGAAGTGAAATCAAGACATTTCTAAGAAAAACTGACAAGTCTCCAAATGCGCGATAGCCTTCAATGACTAATTTCTGCAACCTTTTTAATAGCTCTTTTTTAGTTCCAACGACTATTTTCGAGCTTCCAATGGCTAGAACTCTCTCTCCAACTATCTCTAAGGAAAGATAGAGAATCAATTTGAAATGAAGAATAAAGGATTTAAAGAGAGAATCTTTTATTTTTTGTGAGAAATATTGAATATCCATAAAGAAAGACAAAAGAGAGGAAATTTGTGCATAGATTTTAGCAAGCCTTCAAAGTAATCTTCTTCAACATTTTTCACATCCTCTCAAGTATAAATTGAAGAAAAGTCAAGCTTCAATCAAGCACATCATCAGCTTCTTCTTTGAGATTTAAAGAGTTTTAATTCTGTTTTTACTTTTATGCTGAAATTCTATACTTGTATTTTTGTCTCTTTACAAGTTTCTTTGGAAGAAAGAAATTTGGGGATTAGGCCCATTCAAACTTGTAATTGGACATTATAAGTTTTGGTTGGTGAGCCTGAAAAATTAATTGGGTTGATAGTAAATCTGAAAAACTAACAGTATAGGATTTGGGTTGCTGCTCCTGTGAAAATCAACTAGGTTTGTTTGTGAGCCTGAAAAAATAAATACACTATAATCAAGGGTGTATTATAGTAGAAATTTCAAGAAAAGCTTGGAGAGTGGACGTAGGTGCGGGTTGCACCGAACCATTATAAAACTTTGTGTGTTTATATTATGCTTTTGATTTTTCTTTACTTTACTTTTATTTTTGATTTATATTATTTTAATTCTTGGTTTGCATATACTATCTTAAATCCGCTGCTACTTATATTGTATGCATCTCAACCATCCCACTTAAGTTAAAATCAAAGCATATACTTATTTAGAAAGTAAATTTGGATAAAATTTTATAAGAACCCAATTTACCCCCTCCCCCCTCCTGGTTTGCTACCTCTAGGCAACATAGAAGATTTGATTAATTCATTTTAAAGAAGAGAGAAGAAATTGACTAGCCAATCATAATCCTTCTACTAACTTCACCAAGTCCGATCAAAGAGGACCAGATTCAAGCAAGTCTTAAGGGCATCTAAATCAATCACACCGATTTACCTAATTGACATTGGTTAGCATCAATCATTAAGTGATCTAATCAAAATCTAATCCACCATGTTGGCCAGGTAAGAAAGATCAAAGAGGGATATGCCACTAACCTGTCAGAGATTGAATTAATGCAAGTAGCTCTCAATTAAAAATCATCGATCAAGATTGCCAAACTTATCTTAGACACCAATTACTTAATGAGTTTTGATTCGATCAACCTAATAATCCGAGCTCAACCACTAAGCTAAATCAAGTTCATTTGGTTCTTATTCATGACATGGACTTGAC
>QRFJ01004748.1:0-98435 GCA_006176705.1 Cocos nucifera | reverse complement strand
AGCGGCTTTCATCTTTGGCTCTGCCTTTTTCTTCCTTTCCTCCTTCCACCTTTTCTTTTTTTTGCAAACTTTTTTTTTCAAAAGACTTTTCTTTGGAAAGAATTGTTTCCATAAAGCAAGAACTGAGCCTTTTAGAACCTTTTATTTTAGAAAGCTCATCGGTGACCGGCATATTTCATTAATTTCGTGCCAAGGAATTTTTGGGAAGTTATGCATATATAATTCAGATGAATTACCCCATATGCATCAGTCAAGGATTGCAGAATAAACTCATTCTGCACGATCCAAGGGTCTAACTTCACACCGAGCTTCTTCAGCTCTTTCCAAGTCCTTGATCATCATCAGAACAATGATCTTGGACTTGTCACTGCCCATCATCATCATTTAGCCTTAAAAACGTCATTTTCGTGACTTGGATACTTTGGCTGCATGGACTCTATTCACCAAACACTCTTATAGGTGAGCCAACATTTGGTGTCAATTCTCGATATTTCATGTTGGCATAGTCATTAGGACATCGGACCCAACATGTAATATCTAAGCCTTATTATCTTTCATCTTATCCATTTTGAAGAGTCACTTCTCTGTTCAGTGGATGGATGGGCTGGTAGGTGGAGAGTCGCTGATCCAATACATGTGTTGAACTTCTTTGGAAAATCCAAAAATGGATTTGTAATTTCTGAGCCAATCTTTATAATGGGTCCGATTCAATCTATGTGGTCCAGGATTAACGTGCTAATGGATTGGACGCAGACATTTTCTGTATGGAGAGTCAAAGATTCTAGCTAGATACTATAATTATGGACTTGACCAACTTAATTTTAGGGATTTTTATTTTTAAAAACAAATTAGCTCCCACTATTTTTCATCGAACTCCCTACACTCCTCTATAGAGATTGCAAAAAATCCTCCATTAATTAATGATTTCTAGTGTGGTGGTGTGGGTCTCAACCAACTGACTCATCCCTTACCTAACATTATTTGGGATGGGTAGGCTAATAGTGAACAACTCTTGTTCAATTAATTCTCTGATCATGTTGCACCCAACTTGGTCTCTAATTCATGAATCTCATTCGTATCCAGAATATTGAATCCACCCTTAAGTTTTAAGTCAGACCCACCATTTGCAAAAACAGACGGATTTCTAATTGAGTCTCTTACCCGTATCAAAAATATTTTGATCCCCAACTCATCCTTCCAGTCCATAGCATCCAATGCCTAATAGCATGGTTGCATCTTCTGTTGCATGAGCCACTTTGTATCCAATCGAGAACAATCAATCCGAGAAGGGCCCGCACATCTACAATGGTGGAAGACCTCAGACTTAAATCTTTTCTTAGGGAGAATGATTCAGGTCTCATTTTAAACTGAAGATCTCAAACTATACATAGTCACTAACACACTTCATTAAACACTAAACTACATCTAGTGGCATACTAGAGGTAGCCTTACGCGTAATTACTTGCAACCACATCGCCCAACACATTACAGAACTCGACCACACATAACAAGATGATGAGCCAGGTAAACAGATGGACCGATCTCTTGGTTTAGAAGGGATATGCCATTAAACCTGCTCAGAGATCGACATTAGATCAAGTAGCTCGCCAATTAAAAATCCATCGAGTCGAGTTGCCAAACTTACCTTATGACAACCAAATTGTTGAGCCAGGAAATCAATTTGATTAGCCTACACATCCAGACTCTAAACCTCTGAGCCTAATTAGGTCTTGCTTGATTAATGACTTCCAATTCTTGACCCCAGACTTAATCCTATTAGGCTGGTCAATTTAAGCATTATTGATCCCATCTAACCAAAACTCTTGATTCAGTTTGATTCAAACCGCTTAGACCTATTGAGCTACCACAACCCGAACCCAGTATTATGGAATATGTCTTAAGATCTGGGAATTTCTCAATTATTTTAGATCTAATAATAATTTCATAAATCTTTAATTCTTAATAAGTAGGATTATAAATAAAATTGTGCACAATAAATTCCTAAGGTTTCAGGATCTAGGATTCTTGCAGAAAGTCAGTTTTTGAATTTTTGATAAGTCAGACAGGCACGAGCACCCACTAACATACTAAGAAATAACACCATCGGGAATTGAGAGGAATGAGGCCGCCTATAAACCTCTTACATTCTATATAAACACGATTTGGGAAATCAGTATAACGCGTCAAAGAGAAAATGATTCTTAATCCAAGGAAACATGTATATACATACAAAATCAGTTTTATTAGATTATATAATATATCTCCACCTATACATAACTTAGTTCTAATCATGGTCATATCTCTGCATACCATCTTCCATGATCAAATCATGCATATTTTCAGCATCTAAAAGTATGCTCATAATAACAAAACAATATACATTTAAATTTATCTAATATCAAAATAAATCTAATCAGTAAACTAAAGTAGAACTTTCTACAACAGTCTAGACATCATCAATCATATCTCATATGAGTGTAAAATTAAATAATTAATATTATTAATATTTTAGTATATTTATAATAATATAATATCAAAAATAGTAAATAAATAGAAATCTAAAATATTGATTTAATCAAATTAAATTGTAAACATGCAAAACTATTCTATAGAACTATTTCTATTTTAGAAACTAGTCATGCTATTTTCTGAGATAGCTTAGGATCGAAAATTCATTTTTCACATCTCTCTAATGCTGTTTGCTAATTTTAGACCTAATCACATTCCTCCATATGGACAATCTCTAGAAGCAATTTTTTTTCTAAAAACTCAAAGCTCAGATTAGATATATTAATATTGATTAACCAAGCGATAATCCTAAAACACATCTTAGAAACATTTTCGTCAGTCTGTATTAATACGCTCTCATGACGGTTGAAATGTGGAACATCTTCTGCATAGTTTCTATAACCTACTTGACAGGGTAATTGTGAGGATCTGTTAGAGTTTGGATGTCAAGAGAATATTATCTCGAGAGAAAATTTGTTTGGGTTGCATAATTGTTATCGATACGATTAGACTTGAGTATTCGCTTAAATGTGAGTTGTCTAGATCTGTAAACTTAATTTGTATACATAATATTATGAATAATTATATATTCATAGATAATATTATAGTAACATCAAAAATCTCTAACCTTTTTTTGCCTCTAGGGCGTATCCATGAGATTATATATGTGTTATTTTTGAGATAATATCACATATATGTTGAGTCACCTGATTATCGCATTACTTATGTAAGTGAGAATGTGGATATAAGTACTAGCGTATCTAGAACACGCGCAATTGTCCCGTGTCATTTGAGCGGCCCTATTTCGTACTGGTTCTGATCCAATACAGTGGTAGATCATAAGTAGGGAAATCCTTACTTTATGCGTCTACTATCACATCTCTCTCACTAAAAAACATTAGATCATAGGATGATTGTATCTGCTAAGGATGTAGTGGGTATCTGTACATCATAGAGAAAATCACTTTATAAGTAACGTGACAATCTCGGAGCTCCATGTTTGTACTCTGTAGGCTGAATCGCAGTTGATTTTAGAGTATTACCTATATAGTTATTCTTATTAGCCTTTCCTCTTTCAATTCACTATTGAGTGTATGGATCTTAACTAAAGACTCTCCATATAAGTGCTGTGTGGATTGGCACATGGCGATGAGAGTTGAGAGAGGGTGGAGTCTAATCAGATGGTTGATCAAGAATTTAGCATGGAGAGAGGAGGATCATGATCGAAGAGAGCAGACTTAAATTGGGGACCCATAGTCGCAGAAATATTCTCACAACTTGCGAATATTTATTGATAATTACGTCTCTTTTAGAGATTGGGAACGAAGGTTGCTCCCAAATTTAGTTATATGGTCTATGACGGAGGTGCAATCTCACACGCTACTCTTTAATTGCCCCAACACAATTTTGATAACCCTTCTATTGAAAATTAGCATCTAAAATTCTTGGGATTGGCTCTTATGATGGTAATTTGAGTAGGTCCCTTGGATTTCACTCTTTAGATGGACGCACCTAAGACCAAGATGCAGATTCTTTAGGTTAGCTATAAGGGAGATTATGACCTAATCAGAAATCTACAAAAAGTGAGTGGATAATTATAGTCATCTAATGTTGAATCCAACAAGGGAACATCTTTCTGAGGCGTTTCTGCCTGCATTTTGAAAGGTCTTACCACAGCCAAGTTGAGATAGGCTTTATTAGTGGATAAGCCATGCATGTGCGCACACATCACTCCTCTCCGCTAGGATTTGATTCTTGCAGAAGGTGAATACAGATTCGAATTAGGACTTGGAGTCAAGCCAAATTATTTTAGTGGAAATATAAGAATTAAAATATAATTATAAGATTTTGAAATCCTACATCTCTAATCTTTTAATATCCTCTCCTCAACCGTTGTGTTAATAGTTTAAGGAAGAGTTCCTTGGACATTGTTCCCCTGCTCATGAGACCACTAGCAAAGTGAGGATCGCTGTCATTTGACCACTCAACTTGGTCGGTGTGGCTCTTAGCAGGAGGAAACGGCCATGTGTGCCTATTTCCTGCCTGTTTGGTTACAAGGTGTACTCCGAGTGCTCTTTGTGTGAGGAATTAACTGATTTAAGGCTTCTCCTTAAGATCCACAAAATTCTATAGACTGGTCTTTACGGTGACTATCTAAAGATAGGGAAATACAATGGGCACCTAGTTAAGCTTACGCGAATTCTCCAAATCACTTGTATGTCTAGCAATCCTTAATATTCTCCACTATAAAGGGGCATTATGGATTGCCGCTCGGCGCCAATTCAAGATGGCACGTCCTACGCATCTTATCGCATCAGTCTTTATTTATTTATAGGCTTCCGCTGGCAGCACTCATCCCAGGATCGCTTAGCTCCTTTATACATCTCTGAATCATAGCAGAAATTGCTTCCCCTGCCCCCAATTGCTGGCCTCTTCCTCTCATCCCTTCTCTCCACTTGAATAATAGCCACTTGCTCGACTATCTCTTTCCAATTCCTCGAGAATGGAGTTTGAGTTGCTTAGTGTACGCGTGCAGATTCACGATGAAGAGAGGCAAAGGCAATCAGATAACTAGGTTATGATGTCTTAGCGTTTCAAGTGCTCTAACGTGAATCAAGACTAAGAACTGATCTAAGTAGTTTATTAGGTAATTATGAAGCGCCACAAAGAATCCTCTCACCGATCTCTCAAATAATCCGCAACTAACTTTATTGGACGAGTAGTTGATTCAAGAATTTTCGTATAAGAATAGAGGGATCATCTTTTAGATTGTGAGTGCCAAATAGAAGTGAGGATCGGTATTACTTTAGGATGTGCACAATATAAGAAGCTGTTGGCGGTCGCGACTCACGGCACTAACAGACAATGAATACACGAAGAGTGAGTGGTGTCACCGAATATTCTGATTTGTCAATCAGGCACTCAATAGCGACATATCTACAGCTCTATGACGTCAACGCCCATTAAATTATAACTTGATTTAATTTTTATCTAAAACCTTTATTTGTGTCTTTACTTAAAGTCGAATATAAGACTTTAAGATCTTAGAAACATCTCAGACTCAAACTGAGAATCAAAGTAAGAGAATAAACAAATTATTGATATTGTTATCTCTTTGAACCTTCAATGTGCGTGTCATAATTTGCAAAGCGTGCGTTGATCATTTTAGGATTCAATACACTGATATTCTTCTAGCCCTATTACAACCTTAGATGCAAGTAGCGCTCAAGCGCTTTTCGTAAGAGGTGTGTGATAGAATTCAGAATTTCTATGTGAAGAGATGACATAATACTCCTCTAATGGTGTAGGCAATATAGAGTGAATGATTTTTTAAGTTTAGATCAATCCAATATGTAGGTAGATCTGTTGATATGTGATGGATCTGAGAAACACATGTAAAAGAGAGAAAGAATTAAAGAGTGTAAAATGTATTTTTCGATTCTTAAGTGAGTTATGTCAATAATTATGTAATGTGCCTTTATGCTCTTCATCCCTTCCACACAACAGTAATCATATAAGAGTTTCTATAGTAATTAGTTTTTGCGATGTTATTCAGAATATATGGGAAGATTTCTGCCACTTACAATCTATTATTTTTGTAGTATTTCTTTTTTTATACTAATTATTTTGACTTAATATATAATTTAACTTTGTAAGATAGATAAATAGACATATGTGCATAAATCCGAGAAATATCTCAAATACAATCACGAAAATGTATTATAGATATTTTTAAACAGCATCATTTGAAGTACACTATTGATTTGATATTGTGCTGATTTTGCATGGATCATGAAGGATACGTTAGACTTTTTGATGTCGAGATTCGTTAAAGGACTGAAGTTGCTCGTGGAATTCATCTCTGTTATAATATATCGGATTGGGAATGTGTGTGTAGAGCATGCATTGTAGACTCTTTCGATTCACATATAAAAGTCTGTAGAAATTAGTGTGCAATTTTTTTAGAACTTAATTATGAGATCAATTATAGATCTTGCACAGATAATATGGATGTCATGATCTATTGATTATCACATATCGCATGTATCGATATGCAATGGTAGTTTTGTCCAAGATTGTGCATTGTTAGACTAATTTGTTAATAATTGAATGATCGAACTAATTAATTTGATTATAGCATTTCTAAATTACTTATTGTGTTTTGTTTTTTTGGTGAGACTGATTACTCTGATTCAAATGACCATTATCCTACTATGCACCGTTCGAAATACATAAGAAAATGATCTTAGTAAGAAGGTCTTAAAAGGCCGCATCTCCTTCTCTCAATTACAGTATTGTTATGGAAGATATTCTTAAATAATGTATTAGATTTATGGGTGTGCTATCGCTTGTGTGCACTCTGTGCACTCTCTAAAAAGTCTATACAATTACTAAACCTATGCTATTTTGTGCAAATCACATAGTACCTCTGATGCTCTCATATACCCTTATTATTTCAATTGTGCAACATTTTTTAGATTTATATGAATCCTAACTTTCAGTAAAGCACATAATGTTAAGATATAAATTAATTGAATTTAGGATATTATTTAATAATTTGTAGAAATCTTCATGTGTATTCTATTAAAGGATTCATATATCATTATTTACTGGAGGATTTCTAGGATGGTTCTTGTAGGGGTAGAAATTCACTTGATTTTAGGTCTTAGCTGTATTCAGAGAAACTGAATCCCAAGAGAGGTTTTGCGCATTATTCGATGGGATCATAATTGTGAATTGACCAACTAATAGGTATTAGAGTCATGGCGATCGAAGATTGGTTAATTAGATTTCAAGCTTCAACCATAAATTAAGTTTTTCTTTTCGCAAGAGGTCTTATGATAGCAGAAGTCTTGCTGGAGTTGAAGGAGACTAATATACCAATTTTGAAGTATCCTTGAGCTACTACATTCTTAATTTGTAGTTGTCTTTAAGGTAATTAGTATTGCGTCACATATACGAAATACTGAAACTTGTTTTAGTAATGATTGAGCTAACATCTTCACAGATTCTCAGAATGCGATATCTTTTTGTTATGAGTATATTATGTGCACTTCCCTTTTTCTAGACCGTAGTCTCATAGCTGTAACTATGGCTCATATTGTATATGTAACCTCCGTTCCTTATATTTGTGATTGATGGGGTCAATCAAATCCGTTACCGCTAACCCATGCCACTAGAATTAGGTACATAATTGTTATGACTATGGTAACGTCTAGTGGGTTAATCGGCAGACCTGGAAATCAATGTCTGCCCTTTATTATTTTGAGAAAATTAAGTCTGAGGTCTTTCCACCATTAGGTAGAGTCCAGCGAGGCCCCTGTCCATCGGGATTGATTGTTCTCGATTGGATACAGTGGCTCAAATTGCACAAGGAAAGATGCAACCATGTCTATATAGGCATTGGAATGCTATAGGGACTGGAGGATAGTGCGGCTCAATATTTTGGATACGCGTGTGAGAGACTCAAATAGAATCCAGTCTGTGCAAAATGGTGGGTCATTGACTGTAACTAAGGAGTGGATCAATATTCTGGATACGGGTGAGATTTCATGAATTAGAGACCAAGTTTGCGGTTGCACCATTGATCAGAGAAATTATTGAACAAGAGTTTGTTCATTATTAGCTAACCCGATCACCTCCAATAATCTGTTTAGGTAAGGTGATTGAGTCAGTTGGTGAGACCACACCACCCACTAGAAATCATTAATTATAGGAGAAATTTTTGCATCTCTATAGAGGGAGTGTGTAAAGGATTGCGTTAGCAACATTAGTGGGAGGCTCCACATTGTTCTTAAAATAAAATCCCTAAATAAAATTGCGTCACAGTCATAAATTATAGTATCTAGCTAGGAATCTTATTGCACATCTCTCTAAGAAAAATGTCTGCGTCCAGTCCCATTAGGCACGCATCGGTGGACACACATGAGATTTGAATCCTCTGGATGGGAGATTCTCCCTTAATTCTATATTAAGATCTCGGCCTTCAGAAATTTTACACCAAGATTACATCATATATTGGATTTCAAGAAATGTTTTCACATGATAGTTGGAACTTAGTGAGCATATTCCTCAACCTTTCACCTGGAGGATCAGTCTCCCAATACACATCCACTTGGAACAAGGAGAGGTAGAACTCATCAAAATGCGGATAGATGGTTAAGCCATAAGTATAACCGATTAGATGCATTAGTCAGATTGTCGAGGCCTTCTAAGATTGTCTAATGGCAGTCTTCTCTGAATGCTCAACAGTCAGAATTATTGCTTTCATTACGTAGCATTGCAACGACTCCAATTATGTTGCGCACCAAACTTACAACGACTTCCAAACTATAACGCATGATCTGTGTCATGGGTGGGAACAGAGATGTAGAGAAGAGATCGGAGTGTTGAGGCGAAGTTTGATGCAAGTCACGAAAATGACTTGGTAGTGTGGATGAAGAGAGACTCAGACATGGAGCATTGTGCATGAGATAGTGCGTGTACAGTCTATTCCACACATAAGTATCTTTAGTGTTCTTGATGACTTTCTGTTAGATGCTTGAAGGACTGCTGAGAAGAGCTTGAGAAGCTCGTGGTGAAGTTAGACTTGGATCTGCAGAATGATATTATTCTTGCAATCCTGACTGATGCATATGGGTTAATTCATCATGAATTATCATATGCATTAAACTTCAAAATTCCTGGGTCTCTCGGAAATTCATAATGAAATCATATTGTCCGGATGCTCAACTCGCCTTCTTCTTTCCCGAACACGCTATCTCATACATAAAAAGGTTTTCTTATGAGGAATCAAGTTATCTTATGCTATAGGATAACAAATTTTCTTCCAAAAAGGAAAAGTCTTTTGAGAGATAAGAAGAAAAAAGTTAGTATGTCAAACTATGGAAGGATTACCTCCTATAAAGATGGAAG
This sequence comes from Cocos nucifera, assembly GCA_006176705.1. NCBI lineage: Eukaryota > Viridiplantae > Streptophyta > Magnoliopsida > Arecales > Arecaceae > Cocos > Cocos nucifera. The sequence continues at coordinate 89,012 of QRFJ01004748.1, read as the reverse complement.
GAGGATAAGGAAGGCAGCCATAGAAGGCATGAAGCCGCACCAAAGATTGAAAGACCGATGAACCATATAGGGATATAAACTATTATGGTTCATAGAATGCATACAGCAGCTCAGAACGGCTACGGGAAGCGAAATGTCCCTCACTTAACATGACACACACTGGAAGAACTAGAAGGAAGGTCCTTTCTTACGAGCTTATGCTCGTTATCCTGAGATTAGAAGGAACTCACTTGCCATGTGCCGGAATCGATCTTGTCTTCGTGCCAGTCCCACACAGTGGGTGGCCATATGCACCCTTGCGTAGTGTAACCCTCCTCTGCCGAGGTGTTCTTTCTGAGATTGAGTTGCTCATCATGTGCACTTCCATACAGAGAGGTCCATTGAGGGGATCAGCCCGAGGGAGCGACAGGCAGGACTGGCGCTATTGGAGCGTGCCTACGTAGCCCTGCCGTCCCTGGTTCACTCGGAGCTTATATTGAGGGTTGCTTAGCAATGGCGTGGGGGAGACACAATCACCCCTCTCACTTGACATTGCTACTCCATTCTAGGTTTAAACGTGGGTGTGTGCGTGTTGACAAAGTTACGTTGTGATTGACAAGTAATGTGCCATGAACAGTTCTAGCATAGCTTAATTTTGTAGGATTTTTGTTTTCATCATGCCCTTAGTCACTAGAAGTTCTATTGTTGATTACCTCTTCAAGGACCATGTAATATTCTTTATTGAAGTATAGAAACTCAAGAATTCTAAGAGAGATTAGGTATTCTCTTATTTAAATACGACATTCATTTAGTCCAATAATGCGAATTTGGAGACATAATTGGGATTTAGCCTATTTAGAACCATACGAAGACAAAACTCGTGAATGCCGAAATCGACCTAGAGTAGGATAGTTCTCAGAATCTTAGACTATAAATATGAGCACTTATGAGAACAATCTTAGGTCATTTATTAGTGCTATTAGAAGAATAAGTTATCAGAATCCAACACTTATGGGTAGATAAAAATGGAGACGCCTAAGTTTGGGAAGTCCAATGTGGACTCTCCCTAGTCTTTGCCAATAGGCTTATCGCAAATCCTCTGCTCTTTCGCTCCGTCAAGAGGCAAAAACTAATGATCACTCAAAACTTTATCGTGTGAAATAAGAGAAGAATAGAGAGGAAAGAGAACGCCATAGATTAGGCTCTTCCATGTTCGCAGTGCTAGACGATATGATTCATCACTTAGAGACCTAAAGTGTAAGTAGTTATCATAATCCAATGCAACCATATGTAGGTATCAGAACTCAAATATGACGGCTAAGATTTTTCGTCTAAACTCTTGTAATTGTACCTAAACGATCCGCATCATGGTCTATGTGGTCTATAGGGTATGTGGTTATACTATGGAGACATCGAGAATTAATGTATGCTACCTTAATCTGAAATTTCAAAAATAGGATTACTAGACAATTCCGCAAGTAGAAAGTCCCAACAACTTATTCACCGCTATGGGTACGATTCTTTCCGATCAGAGTCGAGGAGGTCGTCAATTCCTCCTTAGAATCGAAAATTTCTAGTGGGAACATCAGCATCTCTAATGGAAAATATGGAGTCATGAGATCAATCTAAATGACTAATCCACACTCCATTGACAAACACTTTGCAACTCTTCAACCGGAACAGTGTCTACAGAAAGAGTAGTGGAACATCCAACTTCCAATGGGCGAAAGTTATTTAAGGTCCGGGAGCTCAACCACGCCAATGTGCCATTCAGACAGAAGCTCATATCAACTCTGCCGGACATCTTTTTGGCTTGTCTAGAGGCATTACTACGTGTTGCATGATTTGAGTTTCTAACTTCATCTATTCTTAGTAGTACTTCGATGAAATAGAATGTAGTTGCCCTCGTTAATGGCGTTTTGTAACTCCATACCTCACACCGTACTGCAGAACCCTATGGCGATTCTCTGCTATAAGAAAATAAGTAACTAGAGTCATTCTCAGAGATTTTGAGATGATTTGCCGATTTCATAATCAAGATGACCAACAATAAGTGAAGAGATCCAAGTTAGAGAGAACAGTTTCTTATGATCCTTCTAGTGGGGGTGGACTCTCTTGCCATCAATAGGCCTAATCGTAGGAAGTGAGTTCATAGGAACGTTAGTGACTTTATTTCATTACAGTTTACGGTTAGACTTCACAATCGTGATTTGTTTTCGACTCCCTGCTCATCTTTCACCACTTTGAAAGAAGTAATTTTTTTAAGATTAATAGCGCAGGCTATTAGAATAAAGTTATGATTAAGTCTTGAGATGAGTAAGAGCTCCTAAATAGCATGTTTCAATGCAGTATACAAGGACTATGAGTTGGAACCAAAATCAGATTGAAAAAATGATATAAAGCACAACAAAAGGCTTCCTACCCATTATAAGATCCATATTTTACTACTCTCCTCCACTCGCTGCCATAATAGGTCATGAGAAGAGTTTTCCGCCGTCCCAGTGTAATAGGGATTAGTCTTAGATATTCTATTTCTAAAAACACTGTAGAAGAAATAACATGTCTTCTCGCTAGTAATAATTGGTTCTCAGTAGATGATCGATTCTCACTAACGATAAGCACTCAGTGTCAAAAAACGAGGAGCGATTCATATTGGCAGAGATATCTAACTAGCTTGAGAAAGCAATATGGACAAGATGGTACTAAATTACTGAACTTGATCAGAGAAAAGTTGAGCTCGGGAGCACTGCGCTAACCAAGTCTGAGACTTTCCTTCTAGATTGTGTAACGATTACCTCCACGGGCAGAGAATGAGGGTATACTTACCTATTGTTGGGAGTTATTAGGTATGGCCAATCCTTCTCCTTATAACGTGTGAAGACGGAGATTGTTGACCCATGAGTGAAATTTGTTGACGCTTCCTCAACGGTCTCGAGAATCGAGTTGGTGTCCAAAACGACTTGTGACTTAATAGTAGCCTAATAGCCGAATGCATTGGACTAATCAAAGTGGAAGGACTAGCCATTTTCGCTGTAGCTCGAACCATACTGCTAATCTAGTGGCCTCCCTCCCACATTTTCGATCATCCTGTGCCCGTGTGATATATTGCCTAATTTGTCGATTTACATTGAATGGTAATTGGGTGCTGTTGTGTTGAGATATGTGGGAATGTGTAATAAATGTGCAATTTCCTATAAAGTGTGCGCTTGAGAAATATTTCTCTGAGGATGACTTTAGATAACTAATAATGTATTCAGGCGCATATGATCTCTATCAGCATTCCCAGTTAAAGATACCTTAAATAAGCGAAATGGTTGCAATACGACAACTGCCAACACATTGGTCACAAATTACAACATATGTGATTCTATAGAAGCAATAAGAACATATTCCGCGAGCCATTGTGATTGAATTCACTTACGTGTCTATCATAATTATATGTTCGCATAATGGCGGAGAATAATTTGATATTTTCATTTTAACAAAAGTAGTCAGACCATAAGTATATAGAAGAATCTTGCTTAGTGTCTTCAAAAAGTAGTTTCAAGTGTATCTGGGCGAAATCCTCCCGACTCGTGGTCTTCTTCAGTAAATTGGTCTGCTCAGAGTTTAGGCTGCCACAAAATTCCTCCTTTATTTGAAGTTCATTCATACTATTCCTCTCTTAGATGGAAACGTGTAACTCGATCTTACATGTTGGCTTCTAATGATGTTCTATGGAGAGCATGTCTCCATGCGAAAATGACCTATGGTCGTAGTAGGTGACGCTCTGGACTTATTCTTTCGTAAGCGCAACTCATAGCGCGTATGTCATATATGTGCATCACGATTCAAAACTTAGCCGCTAGAACCTAGGGACTTTCACAGAGAGGATTAAGTAATAGTGGAAGATCGAGAAGTGAGGTGTTAGTGAGTGTCAATCGACTCCGTCCTAGCAATGGGTGGTATTTAATTGGACTTTTTTGTGTGACGAGATCCGTTCTAAATTGAGTTTCTTCTAGGAAAGGATGGGTGCATATGGCTACCGACACATCTTAAGTTATGTAATACGAATGCAGATTGAGAACAAGCAATCTGCTTATGCTTCTGCAATAGGGAAGCCGTCATGGTAGTGCCATGCTATGGTGAGCACGAGGGCGCTAAAATGGTAGTAGGCATTGTTCCTGTGGAATGGCAATTGCTTCTTTGTCGAAATATATTTTGGCCAATGAAATACTCTACTTTTAGTAAATTACGGTATAGGTGAAGCTACATGATCCAGTGGGAACCTTGCTAGATAAATGAACTGATGATCGCTTAATAGTATCAATTATTCATGCGTAATTCCAATCGTGTGGAAACTGGATGTCTATATGAACCGGGGTTGTTGTCTTGTGAATCGGTACATTCAAGTGATAGAAGCCATCCACCACAGATCTAGGTTGACAACCAAATAGAATCTCCACCTAGGAACTTTTCGAATGGACTTTCTACTCGCTCGCGAAACTATCTATTACTGAGGTCGAACGTACTAAGCAATCATAGGTTGGGTCTATTTGTGTGCAATGTAGTGGGTCTATATCAGTACTGGACCAGAGTTCAAGCTCAAAACCGTGAATAGATTCCACCATGGAAGCAAGAATATATCGCTGCATCAGAGGCTGCGAAGGAAGCATTCTAGTACAAGAAGTTTATTGCAAAAATCAGAGTAATGCCATCAGATGCCATTCCTCTGTACTGCGACAACAATGGTGCCATAGCCCTTGCTAAGGAGCTGAGGTCTCACCAAAAATCCAAACACAATGAGCGGCGATACCACCTCATCCATGATTACCTCGAGAAGGATTACATCGAGGTCAAGAGAGTCGACTCCACAGACAATGTGGCAGACCCGCTTACAAAGCCATTGGGCCAACAGAAGATCGATGCCCACCTTGAGAAGATGGAATTTAGATTTGTAGCCAATTGGCTTTAAGACAAGTGGGAGATTGTTAGATATATATGCCCTAGAAGCTAGAATAGGCTGACACTTGTAATACACTTCTAGGGGAAAAATTATAATTTTGACTATAATCAATAAAATGGGTTATTTTCTATCACATATGTGTATTTAGTGTCTGTGATACATCCTTTGAGTTAAGGGTAATGATAATTCATATTTTCAAGAGTTGAAAATTTAAGACATGAATAATCATTATTAACTCATAAAATGCTTCCAACCATAGGATCATCACGAGGATGATGATTGATCCAGAAGGTTGGTGTACAATCGCTTCTCTTAAGTAGATGAGTCTTAAGTCTACAGTGTGAAGACATCGGAGCGAGCGTACAGGTACTCGTTAGAGAACGAGGGCACTAATCATGACCATCTCGAGTAGTCATTAGGAAGTCTACCTTCTCGTCAATGATTGACTCAATGCTGCAGTGATATGTCTGGTTCTTTGACCTGAGGTGCATCGATAGCTCACTTTGAGGGTATTATAGTTTGACTACACCATAACTCGATCTCCTAGCCATTCAAAATGATGAGGTATATGTTGGCTATAGCATGTTCATTGTAGGAACTGGATTGCATCAAAAATAAATCTATCTACCTCAGTGGTAGAGGAGCAGCCCTATGATGATCATGAGAATCAAGTCCAGAAGCCCATGGCCATGGCAGAGTAAAATAATAGAAAGAGTTTCTATTTAGATCTTCACATCGGACTTGAATCGAATGATTACATCATATTATAGAAACTTGGGTTTGATGAGTTCACCATAACCCTAATCTGATCAGGGCTCAAGATAGAAGAACTTAATCACACGGGTAGCTGCACCAAGAGGTTCGCATTTAGCCTGATGGGTTGCCACCATATACTGCTAGGTGTCATTGGTGGATTTTGGGAGCAATTAGAATGATTTAGATGATCAATCATTCTAGCTGTTCAAATTAGAAGAGTTCTGATCCATCGAAAGGAGTTTTGATGATGTCAATGATAGAGATCGTGATATATCCCATTACCATACAGAACTAAACCTAACTGGGTCATACAAACAAGGGTTTGAATCTGGTGATCATCAATTGAACTGATCTAGTTCAATTGATCTGAATAAGATTCAATTAGGTTCAAGGAAATCATGCTAGCACTCGATTGAACCTAACGTTCTTCTTTTACTATCATAAATAGTTATCCTGACCGAGCCAAAGGAGTTTGTGCTCATTCAAAGGCCTTCACTTGGTCTAACTGGATCATGTCTAGGTCAAAAAAAGGTTGTCTTATTTTGTAAGACAATACCTACCATTTTTGATCACCTGCCATTTCTCATCCTTTGACTTTGGTTAAAAGTTGACCTTTGACTGGTCAAATGTTGACCATTGATACTTTGACTTCTGTCCACATGTCACGCACCTATTAGAGAGCTGGTGGGGGCTTGTCCCCCTACCAGAACCTGGGAAGGAGGAGGGCACACGCCAAGGGCTGGTGCGGGCTTGTCCTCCTACCAGAACCTGGCAAGGAGGAGGGCACACGCCAAGGGGCGTGTGCCCAAGCAGGAGGCGCCCAGGAGTTCCTATTGGACAGGAACTCCATCTCCTTTTTGGATTCCGATTAGACTTCTCCTAAGAACCAAGTTTAACTGGTCTTAGGCGCCATCTAAGGAGGAATCCAAGGAACTCTATTCCTACCAATCAGATTTAGATCTGATTTCATAAATGGTTGTGATTGGTTGGGAAGAAGAGGAGTTGGATCATGCATAGTCTATAAATAAGACCCTGCGCCCAACTCAAGAAGTATCTAAAATTGAATTAAGAATTCTCCATGCCCCAAGGCTGGTTCTCTCATCCTCCTCCATGCCAAGCCCACCTTCTCCCTCTCGTCTCCATGCCCAAAGGAGTTTGGAATCTTAGTTGGTGCAATCTAGATGAGAGAAAGGCGACAGAAAGTTAGAAGGCTGCACTACTGCAAAGGACAACCGCTGATCTTCAAAAGGTGTTTTGAAGATCCTCCAGATTAGATCCAGATCTAATTTTTGGACATGTGATGGAGAAGAAAAGAATCTCCAGATCCAGCCTGAGTGGATACGGTAGAGGCCAGGCACTTGCGTGGCTAGATCCAAAACCTTTTCGCTCTTATTGGATCATCAAAGGGTAATAATAGATTATCTACATCAATGTATAAATTTGATTAATTTATCTAAAATTTATTTTAGTTATTAAATAATAAAGATTAGATCTGAAATATCTCAGATCTACTAGATCTAGATCCAAAGAAAAAAATTTTGAAATATATCTCTTGATCCGATCAGATCTGAATGAACCTGATCCAAAAAATCAGGATTTTCCTTCAAATCTAGTCTAAAAATAATCTTAAACATGTTAAAAAATAATCATGCAATAATTAATCTAGGCTCTGATACCAATTTGAAGAAACCAGATCTTAGTGATTTCAAAGCTAGATCTTGAAACCTTTTTAGATCTAGGCAGCAAAAGGTGATAGAAATTATTAAATTTAATTCATAAAAATTAGAAAACTCCTAGATCTTAAGATTTTATTTACATGATATAGTATGTGATTAAACCAAAAATTAAAAACATAAGAAGAAAAAATATGTTGATCATATCAACATGCATCTACACCTACATCTAATGTAGATGTAATAATAGATCAGATCCATATTATCTGTGCAAGTTAGATGTTCTAACTTGCTGATCCAGCTTGAGGATGAAGCTCTGAGCTACACACACAGTCCAACCTTTAAGAGATGTCCACACGAGCCATACGAATCTCGATCAAAAGTCTAATCTCAAAAATCAGCACAATATGCTAGTACTATACTGATTCTTTCTTCGATGGTCGATCCAGTGCTTCCTTCTTCAAGATTTGGATATTTTCAAAAAATTCAAAAAAAGGAGGAGACTCTCAATCTGAAAGAACACTAAAGATCTTTCTTTATGAAGGGGGAGGAGAAGGAAAGAATAAAAGGAACCATAGAAAAAGATCCTCTTCTCTTCTTCTCTGTTCTCTCACCTAGACACCTAGATTGGTGCTATGAAATCACCATGCCCCAAGGGTTTCACTCTCTGATTTTCTCACACCCAAGAGCATTTTCAATGGTCTAGAATCAGTGAAAAATTCAGCCCAAAAGACCACTTCTATAACAAGATATGGAGCTATCTTTGTCTAGGTCAAATACCGAGACAAGGTTAGGACCAATTTAGGCAACTAGTTGGGTGGCTGCCAACAATTGGGCACCCCCTCCTTTCTTTTTGGCGGTGGACCACCTTAATTTGTCACCACAAAAAAGTCTCACTTTTTCACCAAAAATTCTAAAGAAAATCTGAAAGTGTGGCGGCATAGGAAAGGAGAATTTTGGTTTCTCAAAACTCTATCTCATAGAATTTTGAAACCAAAACAACTTACGTCCTTCGACTTGGTCCATAACCATATTCCATATAGGAAAGTGAGGAGAGGGGGCATGTGTGAGAAGGCCTGGGAGAGGAGATTTCATGCACAAAATAAAGAGAGATGTGGCATGGGGGGGCATGAGGTATAGGTGGCACAAGGATGGAATCCTTAGCTTACTAGTGATTCCATATTGGACTTGATCTAATATTGGTTTCTCAAACCAAAAAATTAAAGCAAAAAGCAAATCAACCTAATTTAAAATAGATTCTCAACCCCAATTTAAGAATCTAATTAAATTAGATTAAATTATATTTAAATCTAAATTAATTTTTAATCAAATTAGAAATTGGGTTGACCCAAGTCCTAATCGAACTAGGACTAGTTCTTGTATTGCAATGGCTTATCCAATAAATCAATTGAACTTTAATCCAATCAATTTAAATTAAATATAATTAAATTTATTTAATTAAACTTAATTCTATTCTTTGGCTTTAATCAATTAAGCTAATTAGCAATTCAATTGCTAATCGATCCTCCTGCAATACTTGCATTAGTTTTAAACATTAATCGTATTGATCGTTTAATCCATTAGAATGATTTTTAATCATTGATCAACCATCTGATTAGATCACGAACTCTAATGCATGTAACCCCTATAGTCTAAACACTAAAGTCAATAGATATAGGAATAATTATTATACCAATCAAAGTCATCATCTATCAATAGTACCCAATGGTCAGATAGGTCGAATGTACAAAACAACATCCTTAGAATCCATTTATGGATATAGTTTCCATATAATCCATTTCTGACCAAAATGCTCATAGGACATCTTAGAGTAAATTACTATCAACTATAAAGTAAGGCAGTCCACATTGTATTTCAAAATATCAAATTAATCTCATGGATTAATCCTGGCCAAGGTTTTGCATATTGAAATACAATGATACATTGTTTCTCCAACTCCTTGGAGTGGTCAATCCCATCTCAATCACACACCAACTTCGCAAGTATTTGACTATGCCAAGAAATCTTCATTACTAAACTAGAAATTTAGTTAGTCTGGTATCAAAATACGTGAGTTGTTTGAAAGCCACTAAAATGAATTCTCAGGTTCTAAGGATACTTATACCTATTTCCCATCAAAAACATTCTCGATAGTAGAATGCTCTGAAATTAGTCACGTTCGATGATGATGTACCCTTTACTCTCACGTATATGCCATACCAATATCTTCATACTCCTTGGTTTAAGAGGATAACCAACCTATAATTGTTAGAAAAATATATAGTCCAAAGCCAATCATTAGCTTATTGATGGTTGAGCTATGTTATAATTATAATTAATTTATTAAAAAATAAAATAATTTTTGATTATTTTCATCATAAGATGTTCTATCATCTAATGAACTTCATTATTGTGATGAAGGTCCGTAGGACTATTTAGGTTGATAAAAAGAAATTTTATCAATTAGTCCTTTAAAAACTATTCACGACCAAATGATGGTGTTAATAAAGTGATCGACAGCATCTATCGAGCATTGGTTGCTGTATGCCATATAGGTTGTTGTCCTCTTAACTAAGGAGTATGGAGATACCCGATATGGCATATAGGTAAGATGTAGGGGTAATCATCACTGAACGTGATCAACTCCAGGGCATTTTGCTATCAATAATGTCTATTGATAAGGGTAATAGGAAATGTCCCATTAGATCTAAAGATCACCTTGGTGGCTTGCACAGCAACTTAATGTGCATTGGATATCGCAAAAACTAACCTAAATTCTAATTTCAGTTTAATAGAAAGTCTCTTGCGGCATAGTCAAGTACTTGCAAAGTCAGTGTATGATCAAGATATATTTGAACCACTCCAAGACAGTTGGAGAAGAATGTATCCACTGGTGATTCAATATAGCAAAACCTTAACACGGATTAATCCAAGAGATGGATTTAATATTTTAATAATATAATATGGATAGCCTTGATCAGAGGTTAACAGTTGTGAACTCTGAGACTGTGCTAGTGTATTTGATCAAGGGGATGAAATATATGGAACAACTATTCCACAATAGCTTCTAAGGATAATTATCTACACATTTCTTGACCTAATTCAGCCATCGGATTTACCGATTGCGAGAGTGGTTACTTCAATGTGAATCATAGAAATTCTATTTCTATGTACTAAACTTTAGGTTCAAATCTCATGGTGTTCATACACATTGGAGTTCAATGATCTAATTCGACGATGCGATTGATCACATGACTTGAGGAAATCATTCTAAAGGTAAACGATTAAATATGAATTGATATTTAAAAACACTAAGGCTATAATAAATATTGCAGGAGGACATATTAGCAATTCGAAATTTACTAATTAACTTTATCTTGATCAAGCCAAGGATTGAGAATTAAGTTTAAATTAAAATATAATAATTTAAATTAAATTTTGGGCTTAATGGATCAAAGTTCAATAGAATTATAATAAGCAGAACACAGTACAAGGATAAGAACTGTTCCATCACTTCAACTAGGACTTGAGAACATCAAACCTAATTTCATTTCAACATTGTTAACAATAATTCAAAAAAAATATATTTAAATTTCAATTTTAAATTATCTCAGACCCAACCTTGATTAGTATAAGATTACTCTTAATTAAGGGCTTAAATTAATATCTTGATTTGACTTAGGTTCAAAAATTATTTTGACCAACAGATATCAAATTATGAAAGCTCTAGGGTGAACTAGGAATTCTTTCATTGTGCACACTCACTAGATATAATCCACCCCACCCCATGCCTATTTTTAGGATTTCTTCAAGGAAACCCTTTCCTCAGACCTATCATTTATGCATGCCCATACGTGCCTCGTACATCTCTTCAAGTTCATTTGGTTCTTATTCATGACATGGACTTGACCAACTATAACTATTGCAATTGATCAACAGTATCCTTAACCTAATCTAAGATAATATTTGGTTAGATTTGATTAACTACTCTTAATTAAGTCCATTCTTTAATTCTAACCTTAGGTCTAACCTAATTAAATGACCTGATATGCTAACCCATTAACCCTTTAATCCATGAGTTATGAAAATATTTTAAGATCTTCAATTCATAATTCTAGATCCTAATAAGCAAGTCTTAATTCTTAATTAAGTTCAAGGCTGATGGGTTAAGATTCGGTACCTCAGAATTAATTTCTATTTGCATGTAAATTTTAGAAATAAATTTTAAAAATTAACTTTAGAAGTAAATCTTAGAAATAAATCATAAATTATTTAGATCAAATCTAACATATTTATAATTTAGATTCTTAGATCAACACAAACTAGGATAACCTTTCCACTATAAGAGATAAATCTTACAGAAGGACAACCTTTAAATTAGTATGTATGATCTATTATTTTTAGATTTTTATCATAGGATTCATTTAGATGTAATCCAAACAATCAAAATTAGATCCAAACAATCAAAATTAGATCCAAACATGCATGTAAATCATGTTATAAAGAACCTAAGCTCTGATACCACTAAAAGAAAATCAATAGACGTTCTAAGCATATTTTAAAATTTTTTAAAGTAAAAATAAAAGATTAAATTTTTTAATTTAATTTATATGCTTAGGATTTGATTTGAAACACCTACCTAAGAATCTATAACATGAAATATAGTATGCATAAAAATTTAAAAAGTTAAATCATGAACATCGATCACATCGATGTAGAAACTTAGATTTAACTTTTAGATCTATTTAATAAAGTTCATAACTTTATACCTAAACACGGATCACTGATCTATGCTGCTGAAACTTTCAGATGCAAAAATTTGAAGGTTGCTTGCAGCCGCACAGGATGTCCAGCCCCTACAAATCATCCATTCAAAGTCCTACATTGATCCGATCTTCTGGGACTACTAAATCATGCAAAGATCATATGATTGGCTGATCTGATCTCTTCTCGTTCTTTGAACCTCTTGGACTTTTTGAAGTTGAAGATAATGGAGGATGAAGGGAAGAAGAAGAAAAATATGAAAAACACTTTTCTCTTTGGTTTTTCTTTCTCCCAAAAATGAAACCCTAGAACCCTAGGTCTAGGTCTCTCACCCTAGAGAAGAGAGACTTCTTCTCTTTTTCACACATGCCTTAAAGGCTTCCCACCTTGAAACCTCATGCCCTAGGCAATTTTCTGCCCCTCTCTCAAATGTTTTCACCATGGAAATTGGGATTTGGCACACAAAAGAAAGGGTTTAAATATATGTGGGCAGCAACATAGGATAGGGCTGAATTGCTAATTTTCCTTTCATCCAAACTCTTTTAGATTGCAATTTCAAACAAACTCGAACCTGTCCATAAGGGGAGTAGAAAAGGCTCTGGGTGTGGAATTTTCTTACATGCAAATCTTAAATTTGCATAAGAAAATTTGCATGAGCAACAAGATGGCACATAAGGGAGTTGGTGCATGGACTAGTCCTACTAGTTTGAACTTTGATTTCTTAATTTAATTCCAACCAGATTAGAACTAAATCAATAAGATTAAACTCAATCTAATTAAGCTTTAAATTAACTTAATTAAATCCTAATCAAATCAAGATTTGATCAAGTCCAAGTTCTGATCAAATCAGAAACTGATCCTCCTTAGCGATTAGGTCATCTCATAACCTAATCGAGTCAAACCAAATTGAATCCAATTCAATTAGATTTGATCCAAACATTATAACTCAATTAAATAACTAATCCTCCAAAGATAGAATTTTAGTCAAGTAGGACTCTTGTGAAGGAAAATCTCATTTTCCATCGTAGGATTGTACAGATCTGATCAGATCTGAGGAAGATTTTTTTAAAAATTTTCTAAATGATCCAATCTAATCTACGAGTTCTTAGATCTGATCATAGTGATCTGATATTAAAAATTAAAAATAAAATTAAAACAAATTTAATTTCTTACCTTGTTTGGATAATCTGATTATCCTATGATGATCCTGATCTTTCCTAAGGTTCTGGAAGGAGAAACACACGTGCCTGGCCTCTACCAGTATCCACATGGGCAGGATCTGAACGTCTTCTTCTCATGAATCTTTTCTCCAAAGATTATATCTAAATCTGATCTGAAAAACCTTCAAAACAACTTCTGAAGGCAGCTTGTCTATCTCACGAACACCGTCATGTAGATGCTGAACTCTTCATAAATTAGATTGGATCTTCTTCTCTAATTTGCGCCCAACTTTTGTCAAGTAGAAGAAGGAGAGAGAGAGAGGATCAGAGGAGGCATGGAAGATGGAAGGGGTGGCAGCATATTGGCATGGCAATCAGAATTCTACAAAGGCCTTATGCGTAGGTGTTTTTATAGAAGATCCTTGCACCATCTAGGCTCCTAAATGATCAAGCAACTCATTTGCTTGATTATCTAGGACTCCAATCTGATAACCCACATTGCCCACCTGATATTCATTAGGTTTTGTCTCCCAAAACTCCTCCCAAGTTGGCAAGATGAAAGGATAAGGAGGAGTCCATGGTGCATGGGACTCCTCCCTTCAAGAGTTTGATCCAAATCAAACTCTATTAGAAACCCAATCTAGGCACCACAAAAAATCATGAAATTAGGCTCAGCCAAAGTATGACTCGAGCCCAATCACATATCCAAAAATTAGAGCAAAATTATTTTCAAAAAATTTTCTAGAAGCCTCTGATCAGGTGACCCTCAGTTCTCTTAATAAGGTCAACTTTTGACCCTAGTCCAATTTCACCATGAATAGATTTAATTTCTACAATTAATCTAACCAGAATAAATTTCAATCATATAAAATTAAACACATTCAAGATACATGAATGAGTTAAATCAAATTTAACTCAGTTGTGATGAATCAGAAAGATTATAGAAAGAGAAAGTCAAGCTTAGTCGTGTGCTAGCATGTTAACCTTGAATCTGATTGGATCTTATCCAAATCAATCAAACTGGATTAGCTTAATTGATGATATCCAGACCCAAATCCTTATTTGTGTGATCCAGTTAGATTTAGTTTCATATGATAATGAGATATGTCATGATCTCTGTTGGGGATAAATTCTGTTCCCATCGAAGTCCAGCCTGATGCTTAGCCTAATGCAACTGGTAATCATAGAAGAGCTTCGATCGAGAATTCTCCTCCAGCGGTCGGACCCTAGTCGAACTCTTCCATCAGCCAAACCTTGACCAAACTCCTTCAGCCAATCAAACTCCTCAGCGATCGAGCCCCAGTTGAACTTCTCCAATGGTCGAACTCCTTCGAGACTTCTCCCTCAGTCAGATTCCTCTAGGAGCCAAACTCCTTCTAAATCTCTCCTTTAGACGGATGCCTACAAGAGCCAAACTCTTTCCAAACTTCTTTCTTAGTCAGACTCCTCTAGGAGCCAAACTCCTTCCAAATCTCTCCTTCAGACGAATGCCTATAGAAGCTGAACTCCTCCCAGACTTCTCTCTCAGTTGGATTTCTACAGAAGCCGAACTCCTTCCGGATCTCTCCTTCATATGGATGTCTATAGGAGTAGAACTCCTACCAGATTTTTTCCTCAGTCAGACTCCTCTAGGAGCCAAACTCCTTTTGGATCTCCTCTTCAGATGGATGCCTATAAGAGTCAAACTCCTTCCGGACTTCTTTCTCAGTCAGATTTCTATAAGAGCTGAACTCCTTCCGGATCCCTCCTTCAGTCAAATTCCTTCAGGAGCCAAACTCCCTCTGGACTCCTCCTTCAGTCAAATTTCTATAGCAGCCAAACTCCTTTCGGATCCCTCCTTCAGTCGAATTCCTCCAGGAGTTGAACTCCCTTTGAATTCCTCCTTTAGTTGGATTTCTATAGGAGTCGAACTCCTTGACTCCTCCTTCAGTCAAATTTCTACAAGAGCCTAACTCCTTCCGAATTCCTTCTTCAATCGAATTCCTCTAGGAGCCGTACTCCCTCCGGACTCCTCCTTCTATCAAATTTCTACATGAACCGAACTCCTTCCGAATCTCTTCTTTAGTCAGATTCCTCTAGGAGCTAAACTCCTTTCGGAGTCCTTCAATCAGATTTCTCTAGTGGATTACTTCCAGATTTTAACTAGCATTCCTCCTGGATGACCCCCTCTAGCCATATTCTCTTTAGGAGTTCGAACTCCTCTGGAGTTGACATACATCAAAGTTCTTCACCCCTCCACGTGGCTCTGAGCGGCCTACTACCTATCAGGCTGCTACAAGCAGTGCCAGGTGGCGCGACAAGTGGTGCCTCCCTCTATGACAGACTCCATCAGGCCTCGAGCGGCCCACTACCAGACGGCTATGGCTATAACTATCAATCTGCTACAGACTCCACCTATAAAAAGGGATCCTCTAGATACATTTTTTCTAAGCTCTCTTCTCCTTCCCAAAAATTTTGTAGAACTCTTTCCTAAGCACTCCATTTCTATTGACCAGAAGAGCTAATTTGATCGTCAGAGGGTCCTGCTAGAGCCACCACCATCGACTTCGGATTGGATTTTATTTTGCAGGTCACCGATGATGACCTTATCTTTCTCGACTCTAGCTCGATTCGATGTCAACTAGATTCTGCACCAACAAAATTGGTGCTAGAGGAAGGGCCCTCTATTTCTAAGGTACCTTTATTCTTAAAGAAGTGCTTAGTCGATCTTGCCGATCTTCTTCTTCAAGGTTCATCTCCATCCTCTTCCTCAATCCTAAGAAATGCCTCCAAAGAAGATGACTATCCAGAGATCTACCGCTCCTATCATCAGGTCTGAGCCACAAGAGAGCAGCAATTATGCCGATTACCGAGCTTTTCCATCTACCATAAAGAGAGCAGCAAGAAACTGGTAATCGACGTTGAAGCTAGGTATGATCTTCTTTTTTGATCAAATGAGCCATCAGTTTCTAGCTCACTTTATCAACAGTCGATGTCCGTGCTGAGGTTTGGATTTCTTGATGAACATTAAGCAAAAGAAGGGAGAATCCATCCGAACTTATGTTATCCGATTTAATGCTACTGTGTTGGAGGTCTAGAACCTGGACCAGCCTATTGCAATGGCTGCACCCAAGGACAGCCTTCAGAAGAATGATTTGCTGTTCTCCCTAGAGAAGAAGTACCCTATGGACTTTGCCGATCTACTAGCTTTGGCTGAAAGATATGCTCGAATGGAAGAAGCCTTCAAATTGAGGGATGAGAGAGCCATAGGAGAGGGGTAGGCAGACGAGTCTAGTAAACCCATGGCTGATGAAGGGCCAAATGAAGTTCGATCGTGATCACAAACTTCTTTCGAGCACAAGCGAGCCCGAACTCCTTCTCGAGCTCATCATCAAAGAAGCTTCGATAGAAGGGTGTGAAGAAGTCCTCCCCTCGAAAGGTTCCATAACTACGCCCTCCTTAATGATCCTAAAGCTCAAATTTTGATGGAAATTAAGAATCAGCTACCAAGACCAGAAGAATTATGATCTCCCCCAAACAAGCACGATTGAAGCAAGTACTATCTCTACCATCATGACCACGGTCATGATACTAAAGAATGCATTTAGCTTCGAGATGAAATCAAGAAGCACATCAGGAGAGGTCGGCTAGGTCGATTCTTTAGATGCCGGTCTGAAGCAAGAGAAGATCGGCCAGGGGTGCTACCATAGCTAAAACCATCAATAAGGGAGGCACAACAAGGAGATCGATCGCCTTTCGACATCATCAACCCTATCTCTGGGGGACCTAGTGCTTTGATGAGCCACCATCTCTCAACAGCAAAGCCAGGGAAAGCTTCTCCCAAATTAAGAAGATAAGTATGAAATAGAGGAGATCATCCATCATGGAACTTATCATCTGAAGGAGCTCGGAGGAACAACGCTCCCACGACCTTTAAATTCAGAAAATCTGAAGATGTACTATCAGTAATTTTTCTTCAATAAAACTCCTCCATTTTAATATTATTTTTTTTATGTAATAGACTTGTGAATGTCGGAAAGAAGAACAAAGTAACTGACAAAGAGGAAAACCTCATCCAAATGAGGCAAGTCGAAGCCTTCAACCTCGATGGAGATAAGATGCCAAGCCCTCTCTCTCTCGCAGAACCTCAAACCGCTTGGAGCCAATCCCTCACTACACCCCAATAGGAAATAAGATCTCCTTCAACTTCTGGAGATAGATCTCTCCGAGGCTACTCTGACAATTAATAGCTCAATAACACAAAAGAGACAACATAGAATACTCTTCCAACCCCATACATCGGGTACAATAAGATAATTCTACTATTAAAAATAATCCCCGAGCTCCAAACACTCCACGTGTAAGTCCTCAACTCACAGAGTACCTCCGACTACGCCTACATAATCGATAATCTCAACTCATTAATAAACCTCTCCACGCAATGCCTACACAATAAAAGCAATCCTAACCATAAGATTCCCACCCCTTCATCAGGAATAGATCTCCTTCAACCTGGCTAGAGAAGATTAAATCTTCCCCGAGCTCCAACCATCTATATCGAATCAGAGATAAGATCTCCTTCAACCTCGATTGAAGAATAAAAGATTTATGATCTCCTCCGAGCTCCCAACATCTATGTCACAAAAGATAAGATCTCCTTTAACCTCGATTGGACATAAGAATCACTCTTCCGAGATCCAAACGTCTACGCAATAGGATATATAGACTTCCTTCAACCTGACTAGAAGATAGACTCCCGCATCCAAATGTCAACAGGATGAGTTAAGAATCTCCTTCACCTTGCTGGAGAATAAGATCTCTCCCAGCATCAACGTCTTACATCATCGAAATAAGATCTTCTTCAATCTCGACTAAGATAAGAATCTCCCCCAAGGCTCCATTGCCACATCAAATCAAAGATAAGAATTCCTTCACCTCGACTGAGATAAGATCCCCCCGAGCTCCACACATCTAATGTCACTAAAAAAACTTCTTAACCCGACTAAGACCTAGACCCCCCGAGCCCAACATCTATATAAAAAAAATCTCCCTTCAAAGCTGAGCAAGATCTATCCGACTCCATGTATACTTTAATAGAAGATAAGATCTTCTTCTCTCGAAAATAAGACTCTCCACTCAACATCACGTATCGGAGAGAAGACTCCTTCAAACTCGACTAAATAGCCCCCAGCTCCACCCACCAAGATAAGAACCCTACTCGATGTAAACCACTGTCCAACTACCTCTAACCACACTCCTCATTACAAAAACTTCCCTCACTATACTTTACAGATAAGATCTCCTTCACCTGCACAGATAAGAACTCAATAATGCCACGTCAACCAGAAAACCTCAACTTAGCTAGAAGTAAACCCTCCGCCAACACACATAACGAGTGATCTACCCACAATAGAGAAAAAAACCTAGTCCAACGCTGTTAGACAGACCCCAACCCCAAGAAAGATTCCGGACAGGATACAGATAGACTCCACAACTAGAGACACTCACAACTAGTCAATGTACTCAAACCCGGTAGACTCCAGCTCCAAACTCTACACATATCCCACAGCATAAAGATTCTCCAACTCGCTAGCCAATAGACTCAACAGGAAAAGACTCTCAAATACACCAAACCCTCATAAGAGAAAGATCCCCCCAACTCCAACGCTCAATAAGCAACGATCACGCAACCTCGAGATAACTTCTCACCGTACACAATAGAAGAAACCCTCACCGACAGGCAAGATCTATCGCACCCAACGTAAAACGATAAGATCTCTCCAATTAACGGAATGCACAGGAGATTGTTTCCTCGAACTCAAGACAACTCACAGCCAAGGCACGTCCCAAGACAAGATGACCAATGAACGATCACTAACATATACACAAACTCTAACTGCTGAAGGCAAAAACTCCCCCAGCCTCACTCACACACCATTGCTAAACGACCTCCCTCACTTCAACATCAACCATAATGATCATCTCACAACAACCCATGCTTTAATACTAGAGAAGATCTCCTTCACCAGTTTTAATAACGATCTCCCCGACTTAACATGTCATAAGATCAACCCAGAATAGATCACAATACTTCAACGTCAACTCTCGGTCAGAGACAAGATCTCCTCCGAGCCCCTCCAACAGGAATAGATCAACTCACTCGTCGAAACATCCCCATAACCACCCAAGAGTAATAGAAAAAGATCTCCACAGAAGACAACCATTGTGCTACAAAAAAAGACAGAACACCTATGATCCCTCACAATTTTGATCTAAAAGAAGAATTGGAGGATAAACCGATCGTCCACGCACTAGCAGCTTAATAATAGAAATAAAAACCTCCAACATGAAACAAACCCTCCCACAGAACCCGTGTATCGCACCCCCCCAGCCGAACTCTTTCAACGCCAAACCTATGGTCGATTATTTACTCTGTAGTCAATCGAATTGTAACTTCCTGTCAGCGGATTGAAGGCACCAGTCACTCCTTCCAAACTTTCTCCTCAGTCAGACTCCTCCAGGAGCTAAACTCCTTCGAATAATCTTCCTTCAGATAGATGCCCTACAAGAGTCGACTTCTTTCGGAACTTCTTTCCTCAGTTAAGACTCCTCCAGGAGCTAAATTCTTCTTGAATCTTCTCCTTCAGATGCATGCCTATAAGGAGCTAAACTCCTTTCGGAACTTCTCCAATCCAGTCCAATTTTCTCAGGAGGCTGAACTCCTTTCGAACTCCTCTAACGAAGCCAAACTCCTTTAGAATCTCTCCTTCAGATGGATGTCTATAGGAGGCCAAACTCTTTTCTAGACCTTTTTCCTCAGTCAGACTCCTTCAGGAAGCTGAACTTCTTCCAGATCTCTCTTCAGATGGATGCCTACAGGAGCTGAAACTCCTTTCGAACTTCTCTCTTAGTTAGATTTCTTAAGAGGTCCAAATCGTCTTTCCGGACTCCTTCAGTCAATTTTGTACAGGAGCCAACTCCTTCTAAATTCTCCTTCAGTCCAATTCTCCAAGGTGCCAAACTCCCTCGAACTCTCTCAGTTAAGTTTCTATAGGAGCCAAACTCTTTCATTTCTTCCTCAACAGTTCCTCCTAGGGAGTTCAACTTCCTTGGAACTCTCTTCAGTTGGATTTCTAAGACTGAAACCCTTCCTAACTCCTCTTTTAGTCAAGTTTCTATAAGAGCTAAATCCTCTATCCTCCTTCAATCGAATTCCTCCAAGGAGCCAAACTCCTCCCAGATTCCTCTTCAGTTGAATTTCCTACAGGAGGCCAAACTCCCTTCGAACTCTCGCTTCAGTCACCTCCAATAAGCTGAACTTCTTCCAACCCTCCTTCAGTTAGAATCCCCCCAGCAGAAACTTCCGATTAGCTAGTTATTCTCTCCACGCCCTCTCTAGCCGAAGCTTAGAAGTTCCACTTCCTTTGAAATTCTACACATTAAGTTCTTCACCCTCCATGTAACCCTTCACCAACTCCAGGCCCCACGTCATAATCGTACTGCTCAAGCAGCGTCAGGGCAAGACGGTGCACCCCCAAAACTACTCCACACAGCCCACCCCAGCTAGAGACAACTATGTGCTATCACTATAATCTGCTATAGCTCCATCCTAAAAAAGGACCCCTCAGATACTTCCTCCTCTCTCTTCCTTCTCAAAACTCTATGAAACTTTTTCCTGAGTAGTCCATTTCTGTTGGTCAGAAGAGCTGACTTGATTGTCAGAGGGTCCTGCTAGAGCCACCACCACCGACTTCGGATAGAACTTTATTTTATAGATCACCAACGGCGATCTCATCTTCCTCGACTCCATCTCGATTTGACGTCAACCAGATTCTGCACCAACAATCTCTATCATCGACATCATCAAAACACCTTTTGATGGACCAAAACTTTTTTGATTCATATAATTAGAATGATTGATCATCAAAATCATTCTAATTACTCTCAAAATCCACCAGTGACACCTAGCAGTATATGATGGCAATCCATCAGAACTAAAAATGAACCTCTCATTGTAGTTACTTGTGTGATTGTGTTCTTCTATCATGAGCTCCGATAGAATTAGGGTTAAGGTGAACTCATCAAATCCAACATCCATCATATGAATTAATCATTCGATTCAAGTCTAATGTGAAACCCTAATAGAAACTCTTTTTATCATCTTCACTCTGCCATGGCTATGGGCTTAAGGACTCAATCTCATGATTATCATTGGACTACTCATCATCTACCGAGGTAGATAGATTCTCTATTGGTACAATCTAATTTCTATAATGATTATGCTATAGCCAACATACACCTTAAGATTTTGAATGGCAAGAAGATCGATTGGATCAAATGACATCATCTCACCAATCATATTTAGATCTGATTGAATGAAGGCCTCTAATTGATGGGGATGATGTGGCACCACATGGCACAGTAGGGTCTATTTAAACCCTATCTGTGCCTAGGGTTAGAGAGTTTTTGCATAATTTTCATACCCCAAGGCTGCCTCTCTTTCTCTTCCATGCCCCGTCTAATTCTCTCTCTCCTCTCACCATGCCCAAGGAGTTGGGCATGGGTTCAAGTGCCATCCAAGGAAGAAAGGCACCCAGATCAGAAAGAAGACAGCATTATTGAAAGAGATGACTGCTACTTCTTCAAAAGAAGTTTTGAAGAACTTCAAGATCAGATCTATATCTGATTTTTGAAGAACTGATTCAAAAGGAGAAGACCTCTAGATCCTATCCGAGTGGACACCGATAGAGGCCAAGTGCATGCATGGCTCCTTCCAGAACCTCAGGAACAATCAATATCATTACAAGGTAATCTGATTACCCAAAATAAGGTATAAAATTAAACTAGATTTAATTTTATTTTTAATTTTTATCTTAGATCATTAGGATCAAATTTGAGATATCTCAGATCTGATTAGGATTATAGAAAAAATTTTTAAAATATTTCTTCAGATCCAATCAGATCTGAACGATCCTATGCCAAGAAAATAGGGTTTTTTCCTAAACCATGGTCATTGGTAGAGGGGGTTGAGGAGCCAATGATGGAGCCAGAACAGGCAAATCTGACGGTAGAGGTAGTGGACTGCTAGGTGGTTGTCTTCTTCGAGGACATTTTTGGAGCAAGAGAAGATCAAATAGAAGTGGATTCAAGAAATTAAGAAAGGAAGGAAGGTAGGTAGGATCAACTAGGAACTCCTTTTAGAACAAGGGCTCAAAGACCCTTCCTTTAGCGTCAATCCTATTGGTGCAAAAAATTATGAGAATGCTGGAGGTAGCTGGAGTTGAGAAGGTAAGACTGTTGATGGGACCTACAAAATAAAATCCAAACCAGAGGTGGGTGGCTCAGGCAGGACCCTCCAACACTCAAGATAATTCTCTGGCCAACTGGAATAGAGTGCTCAGAATATAAAGAAGTAGAGTGACAGAAAGGAGAATAGAGCCTAGAGAAAACCTATCAGAGGGTTTCTTTTATAGACAAAGCATGTAATAAATTGATAGCGATAACCATAACCATCTGATAGTGGGCCACTCGGGCCCCATGGAATTTGTTACGGAGGATGAGTTATCATTTATCATGACTTGTAGGTGGTGTAGATCTTCTTATTGAAGTTCAGACATAGGTTGGAGACTTTGGAGTACGTAGCGAACTTAGGGTTAGTCGAGGTCTGTTGGGGGCAACGTCTAATTGCTTTGAGAGGTTCGAAAGCTTCCTGAGTTGCACATAAGTGGGTGCCCCCTAAGTTGAGATTTGAGGCTTCCATACTCCCTCCTTTATAGAGCGGTCACTATATATCAGCGACTTGATGAGGTTGCCTTGGGTGGTTCCTACCAATAGGCATGGTAAGAATTAAGTAGGTCCATGACTGGAGCGCAACTAGAGAAGTTCATCTGGAAGGAGCGTGACTAGAGGAGTTCATCCAAAAGGAGTGCGACTGAAGGTGTTCATCCAGAGAAAGTATGATTGGAGGAGTTCGTCTAGAAGGAGCGCAACTAGAGGAGTTCATCCTGAGAGAGCATGATTGGGGGAGTTCATCCAAAAGGAGAGCGATTGGAGGATTCATCCGAAGGGAGCATGATTGGAGGAGTTCAACTATCTTCCAAGCTTGCCGTCAATCAAGGTTGAGAGAGCCAAACTTGGGCCCTACCACTCATCTCAAGTTAAGAGGTAAGGTTAGTTAAATAGCAATTCTCTCTTACTATTTGAGATCGAGCCGCCAAACTTTCGTGTGCTGTTGAGAGGTTCCATAGTACGAACTCGTTGTTGAGAAAATCAACAAATCCTAATAGAAAGGAGGTCGGCAGTCAAGAACTTTGGCCAAAAAATTTGATGGGGATCCTTTTACCCCCAAAAAAATAATTAAGAGAAAATAGTTTTTAATTTGGATTTGATTTATATTCAATTTGAATCCAATTCAAATCCAATTCGAAATCCTATCAAACCTAATTCAATTAGGCTTCAAATCCAAATCTTACATGGATTATAAAATCTAATTGATCTCAAATTAAGTTAAGATTAATCAAATTAAAGCTGATTTAAATCAATTAGGAGAAAATAATTTTTAATTTTGGTTCAATTCAAATTCAATTCGAATCCGATTCGAATCCAATTAGAAAACTTGTCAATCCTAATTCAATTAGACTTTAAAATCTAAGTCCTACATGGATAATAAAATTCAATTACTTTGATATTAAGTCAAGCCTAATTAAATTTAATCTAATTATAATCAATTAAGAGAAAATAATTTTAAATTTAGGTTCAATCCAAATACAATTGGAACTCGATTCGAATGTAATTCAAAATTATAATATATTGAACCAATAAAATAATAAATTAAAAAATTTATGTTTATATATGTATGGTATAGTAATTTATTTATGGTACATTTGAGCATAAATTATGACTATCTATCATTGTGAGTCCTGAAAATTTTCTGAATCTGAAAACTAGCTCTTATCTAGAGAGCTATATAAAATATGAATTTTCTTGAAATCAAAATTAGTGATAATTGATCCTTGGATATTGGTGAGTCATAAAATAATTTTTAATAAACTTTTAGATCCTTTGATCTATTCATTTCAAGGAAAGAAAGTTTTATAAATTTTGGATTTGGAAAAATTTAAACTAGAATCCAAGTTTTGATATCTTATTCTTAAGGATTTTGATTTTTCTAATATTTTTATTGATTTCAAATAGGAGAGTATTTTTTTATTTATATTTATATTTTAAATTTAATAAAAAATAAAATAAATAAAGATATTAACTCAAAATAAGTATAATGAAAATAAGAAGAGTATTAAGCAAGCATTATGGTCAGAGATAAAATTTTGAAGAGTAGGAGTATTCGAGCTAGCCTGATTTGAAATTGAGCCAACCCAAGTCTCAGGCTATAAAAAAAATTAGTTTCTATTTTTTTGAGAGAGCCAGTTTAATTTGAGTGTGAGCTAACCTGAGTGACACTCGAGTTGATTCGATTTGGGGCCGAGTCAGCTCGGTCAGCGTGGACGAAAAAGCAGTGCTGGCCATGAGGTTTTAAAAGTTGAGTTTTTAAATGAATTTTTGGAAAGTAATTTAATAGGTAGCTTCCTTGGGTTGTGCCATGTAATCAGAAGAAAGAGGAAGAGGTGTGTTGGCTTTTTAGAGGGGTGACACCTAGCAAATATTTTTTAATTTATTTCTTATTCCAAAATAAAAGTCATTGGTTCATGTTGGGGTTGTTTTGGGTTCTAAAGTTAAACAAAGAAGAAGGAGGAGGGAAGTGAGCTAAAAAAGAAAGGTTCTTTAACTAGAAATCAAGGAGAATTCAGTTGGAAAAAAAATATGTTATAAACTGATCGAAGGGAAGAAAGGTTGCTGTTGTTAGAAAAAGAAAGAAGTTGGTTCTATAGCAGTAGAATTTTAAGTTGGTTGAAGGAAGAAAAAGAGAATTCAAAGAATGCTTTGGGGTGAGCCAGAAAGCAAGATAGTTTAATTGCCAATTAAGGTGAGCGATTTTCATCTATCGATGGTATTTTCAAAATACTTTTTCTATGTAAAAATGTGTATCTAAAAAGCAACGTAGTTTTTCAGTGTTTTATAGCTTACATATTCATAAACAAGCATGGATAAAAGTATGGTTTCTACATAGCATTTGTATATTGCATCTGTAAGTAATTGTGCATATATTTTAATATATACTTTGTTATACAAAATGGTCAATTGAAAAACAAGATAGTCTTTGATATTTTATAGCTTATGTTGTTTTCTATATATACATGTGGTGAAACATTGAAACAGGAAGAGTGTTGAGCAGCTCTTGTGCATTTTATAAGCAGGTAAATATATACATGGTCTGAGTAGCACAGCATTGGTAAGTTTAAAGGTGTTGCAAGGATCTCTCATATGATTTAATATCTGGTATGGATGACTTCTGGTTTATGGGCCATCGAAGCTTATTGATATTTATGATATCTTGTGACTGCTCATGTGAGAGTGTTTTAAAGGGCTGCTCATATGAGAGTGTATTGAGTATTATGATATTTTGACTGCTCATATGAGAGTGTACTAAAGGGCTACTCATATGAGTGTGTTGAGTATTATGATATTTTGACTGCTCATACGAGAGTGTGCTATAGGACTACTCATATGAGACTATGTTGAGTATTGTGGTTGTTAGGATAAAATTGATGGAAAGCAAGTAGGATTTCTAGCTCTACATTCAAAATTTTTTCGAAAATTAATTATAGTAAAAATAAAAATTAATCTAATTAATTTATAAAGAGCTATAGATCTGATCTACAAATCTTATATTACCAGGATCTAATATGATATACATGCATGCTTTGAAATCTGAAAATAAAACAGCTGTAGGTAGTAAAATAATTTTACTAATCTATGTGTTCAGAAATGTTACCTGCACGAGTAGATGAACTCCACAATCGAATTATCACCATCTGATCATTAGATAAATCTAATCATTGTGATATAGCCACACACGCATCTGGCCTCCATGGATGGTTCACACGAGGTCCTGATCCCAATCGGCTCCTTCTAAGTGCTAGCTCGATGAAGAACGCTCCTAACAGCTAGATCTGATCGAATAATTTTTATCTCTCTCCACTAAAACTTTGGACACTCTAGATCAGTAGGATAGGAAGAAGAGAGGATGAGGAAGTACTCAAATAAAATTTACAAAGATCTAATGCTCAAATCTTGTGAAATCAGAATGAAAACCCTAGATCAAGATCTAGGGCAGCACAACACTCAAACCTTTGAGCCTAGTTTTCTATCCTAATTTTTCTTCTTAGATTTTTTTCTTATTTTTTTCAGACTATGGAAGGGCTCACAAACTAGAGGAAAGGAGTCTCAAGAAAAAAATCTCACCCAATAAAAATTCTAGGAATTTTATATAGGGTGAACAAGTTAAGGTGGCATGTGGAAGAGCTGGGATGAAGTGGTTTGCTATTTGAATTCAAATTGCAACTAGATCAAACCCATCCAATTAGGACATGAGAAAGGAGGGTGAAATCCTTCTTTTGCATGGAAAAAATTTTAAGAAAAAAAATGGTGCAAAAAGGGTGAGGTGGCACATGGAAGACTAGGTAAAACTAGTCTCATAATTGTTCATCTAATTGAACCAACCTAATCTAAATTGGTTAGACCCAATTAGACTAGATTAAACTCAACTTTTTTAAGATTAATTAGGCTTAGTTAAATCCTAGTCAAATCAAAAATTAAATAAGGCCAACCCCTGATCAAATCAACGATCATACTTCCTCAGTGATTAGGTCATCTCATAATCTAATCGGGTCAAACCCAACTGAATATAATTCAATTGAACTTGATCCAAAAATAATTACTCCATCAAATTGAGTTAATTAGTGATCAAATCATGAATTAAACTTTTCATAAATATAGAGTCCAAATCCAGTGGACATCTGGATAATAGAGTCCCATTAAAATAAAATTCTTGATCGAAGAGTTCCAAACCAGTGGGACTCTTGATTCCTATCTGAAATGAGTGGAACTCATGATCATAGAGTCCAGACTCTCGATCACAGAGTTCTAGATAAGTAAGACTCAAAGTTTTAGAGTAGTAGGACTCTTGATCGAAGAGTTTCAATCTAGTGAAACTTTTGACCATAAAGTTCCAATCCACTAGGACTCCTGATCATAGAGTCCCAAACAACCAGGACTCAAAGTCCTAATGCAGTAAGACTCTCGATTGAAGAGTCCCAGTCTAGTGGGACTCTTGATCATAAAGTCCCAATCCAGTAGGACTCTTCACTAGCCATCAGATCAAGTAGGAACCTCTAGTGTGTGTGACCGCATAGGTTCGAACCTAAGCCAGTAGCATAGGAACCACTTCTTGTACTAATCAAAATGACTATCTAGTAATAGTACCCAATATCTGGATAGGTCAAATAGACACAATCACAACATTCAGAATCTACGTAAATTTGGTTATTGCATAATTCATCCATTTGATCTCTGTGTATGAGGATGACTTAGAATTAAACTAACAACCCTGAAAGATACATCCAAATTATGTCTCAAAGCAATTAGCCCCATGACTCCTCACTAGGATTATCCTGGCTAAGGATTTGTTAAATTGAAATACAATTGAACACAACTCCTGAACCAGAGTGGTCAATCTCATCTTGACTCACACATCGACTGCTTAAGTACTCGACTATGTCTAAAAATGTTCCATCACTGAATTAAAAATTTAGGTAGTTCGACACCAAAGCACAGTGAGTTGCTTGAAAATCATCGTGATGATCTCAGATCGAAGAAACACTTATATCCATATTCCTATCAAAGTAAATCTTGATAATAGAAAAGCATCAAAGTTAGTCATGTTCAGTGTAGATGTATCCCTACATCTCACCTACATGTCATACCAGTGTCTACACACTCCTTGGTTACGAGGACAACTAACTTATATAGCACACAATGATCTACACTCAATAAACATTATCATCCTTAGTAATAATATATCATTTGGTCATGAACAGGTTTAAAGACTAAACGATAAATCCTTTTTTATCAATTCTAAATAGTCCTAAGGACATCATCATAACACAGGAGTTCATTAGAAGATGTGAGATTTTATGATGATAAAATGTCAAAATAAATTTTATTTATTAATAATTCATATATAAATACAAGACATAGCACAACTGTCAATAGGCTAATGATTGGCTTTAGGATACTATTTCCAACAATCTTCCATTTGGACTAAAGCCAATCAGTGCAGTATCTAATATCCATCTTCGATTTGAAGTCGTCAAACTCCTTCATCGCAACAACTTTAGTGAATGGATCGGCCAGATTCTCCTTTCCATCGATTTTTTGAAGGTTGATGTCACCTCAATCCATAATCTTTCGGATAAGATGGTAGCAGCATAGAATATGTTTCATCCACTGGTGTGCCTTCGGTTCCTTCATTTGAGCAATGGCTCCAGAGCTATTGTAGTAGAGCATAACTGGACCATCAAGGGAGGGAGCTATTTCAAGCTTGATGATGAATTTTCTTAGCCATACTACTTTTTTTGGCAACATCTGATATAGCGACATACTCTACCTCACAAACTAAGCCAGCCATAGTGTGCTGCTTGAAACTCTTTCAGTAGACAACTCCACCATTAAGGATAAATACATATTCCGACATACTTTTCCTATCATCATGATCATACTAGAAACTAGAGTCTATAAATCCAACAAGTCTTAGGTCCAACTCACCATAAACAAGCCACTAATCCTTAATATTTCTCAAATACTTTAGGATGCTTTTAACAACCTTTCAGTGGTTCTCTCCTAGATGAGATTGGTATTTACTCACTATCCCTTGTAAGTATGCCATATCTGGTTGCATACATATCATAGCATACATAATAGAATTCACCATCGAAGCATATGGAATTCTACTCATATGCTCTCTCTTGAGGTGTTGTCAAACAGTCCCTCTTCGAGAGAAAAATTTCATGACTTATTGGTAGATAGCCCTTCTTAGAATTCTCCATGCTAAATCTCTTCAGTATAGTATCAATGTACGTGGACTGAGATAAGCCAAGCAATCTTTTAGATCTATCTCTATTGATCTTCATCCCTAGAATGTGGGAAGCTTCTCCCAAATCCTTCATGGAGAATTGTGATGACAATTAGATCGTTATTCCTTATAATGTAGAAACATCATTCTCGATTAAGAGAACATCATCCACATACAATACTAAAAATACAATCGCTGGACCATTAGCCTACTTGTATATGCAGGGCTCTTCTCCATTCTTAACGAAGCCATACATCTTGATCGTCCTATCAAAACATATGTTCCAACTTCGAGATGTCTGCTTCAGTCCATAAATGGACCTTTGAAGCTTGCACACCTTAGACTCATCTATGGATATGAATCCTTCAGGTTGTATCATATATACCTCTTCTTCTAGCTCTCCATTCAAAAAAG
The DNA here is from genome assembly GCA_006176705.1 of Cocos nucifera. NCBI lineage: Eukaryota > Viridiplantae > Streptophyta > Magnoliopsida > Arecales > Arecaceae > Cocos > Cocos nucifera. The sequence continues at coordinate 59,315 of QRFJ01004748.1, read as the reverse complement.
CTATCTTCACATCCATTTGCTAGACCTCATCATCTAGATGGGCAACTATTGCAAGCATGATCCAAATAGATTTGAGCATTGCCATAGAAAAAAATGTCTCATCAGAGTCTATACCATAATATTGATGATACCCCTTGGCAATCAGATGGGCTTTATAGGTCTCTACCTTTCCGTCTTGCTCCTTTTCCTCTTGAAGATCCACTTACATCCTATGGATTTTACTCCTTCAAGTAGGTCAATCAATGTCCATACATCATTGAGCTTCATGAACTCCATTTTGAATTTCATGGTCTCAAGCCATTTCTCAGAGTCGGGTCTCTTTATTGCATCCATGTAAGTGATCGGATCCTTATCGTTCGCATCGAGTTTGACACGATCACCATCCTGAACCAAAAAATCATAGTATCTGTCTGATTGACATGGTACTCTACCAGACTACCTTAAGGATGCAGGTTTAATGGGCTCCAGATTTGATCTAATCAAATCCGATTTAGGTTCTGCTACTTGTGTCGGTTTTTCTACCTGTCAAACTTTCTCAAGTTCGACCTTAGAGGCATTAGTCCATTCACCTAGGAACTCCTTTTCTAAGAAGACTGCCTTAAGGCTAATAAACATCTTTTGTTCATCAGCTTGGTAGAAGTAATATCTTTTGATCCCTTTTGGGTATCCTATGAAATAATACTTGTCAGACCTAGGTCCAAGCTTGTCCGTTATTAAACATTTGACAAAAGCTGGATACCTCTAAATCCTAAGGTGCGAGAGTACTGGTTTACGTTCTATCCATATCTCATATGGCATTTTGGAGACAGACTTACTCAAAACCCTATTTAGAAGGTAATAGGCTGACTCGAGTGCATATCCCTATAAGAATATAGGCAGACCAGCAAATCCTATCATAGATCGAACCATGTCCAACAGAATCTGATTTCTCCTTTTAGACACACTATTATGCTGTGGTATTCCAGGAGGAGTCCATTAGGAGGGAATCCCATTTTTTCCTAGATATGTCAAAAATTTGCTAGAAAAGTACTCACCCCTTCAGTCAGACCAAAGAGTTTTAATACTTTTCCTAATTTATTTTTCTACCTCATTATGGAATAGTTTAAGCATTTCAAATGATTCCAACTTATGCCTCATTAAATAGGCATACCTATACCTCGATAGATCGTTTGTGAAGATTATGAAGTAGAAATATCCACCTTTAATACTTGAACTTATGGGTCTACATACATTAGTATGTACTAGACTTCGCGCTCACCTTTTACAGTAAAAGGTGATTTGGTCATTTTACTAAGAAGACATGACTCATAGATCGAAAGTGATTCACAATCACCAATTTTAAGGATTTCTTCTTGAGCCAATCTATTTATTTTGTTCTTGTTAATATGACCTAGCATGTGTCAAAGATAGACTTCTGATACATCATCTAATCTAGGGTGTTTACCAAAGGATTGAACCACGTTAACAAGCTATGATAGTAAATAAATACCGTTATTCAATTATCCAAGATAAACCGTAACACTATTCAAAATGGTATCATAAAAGTTTTCTTTTATTGAAAATTGATAACTGTTCTTGGCCAAAAGATCTACAAAAATTACATTCAATAAAAAATTTTGTCAAAAGTGACATTCACTAAGAACAATTTTATAAGAATTGATTGCAAGGTTCATGGTTCCTAAAGCTAGAACTAAAACTTATCTTCCATCTCCAACATTCAGGAACCTCTCACCTTCATCAAATCTCCTACTGATCTGTAAATCCTACATCAAATTACAAATATGATAAGGGCTTTTAGTATCTAATACCCAGACAGTAATATCACATATTAAGAAGTTGTAAGGTGTTATCATATAATTACCTTGCCCAGCAATAGCTTGCTTCTTCCTTGGCCTGTTCGGATCCATGGTTACAATGTACTAAGGATAATTCTTTTTCTAGTCCTCCTACTTCTTGCAAAAGAAGCACTCTGCCTGGGTCTAGTCGGGCTTGTGATTCTTGGTCTGACCCTGTGCATTTATCGCGGCATGAGGCTGCACCTTTTTGTTCTTCTTCTTGTTCTTTCTTCTTTTTTTAAAAGATCGACGACTAGAAGAAGACCCTCCCATTACATTCATCTTCTCCTTATAGACCTAGTGATCCTTCTCAAGGTTTTGCAGCAACCCCAATAAATTATGATAGTTTACTGCAGGCTTTGTCATTCGAATATGAGTAAGAAAGGGAAGGAAGGACCTGGGCAAAGAATTAAGGATCGCATCCTTCACAAGCTGCTCGTGCAGGGAAAAGCCCAGCTTACTAAGATGCTCAATCATCTCGATCATGTATAATACATGATCAATGACTAAGGCCCCATCCCTCATTCGAGCTTTAAAAATGGCACAACTGGTCTTATGCCTCTCAATGTTGATAGGCATGTGAAAGGAGTCATTCAATATTTGAAGCATCTTCTGGGCATTTTCAAACCTATGGCTGAACTCATCATTCATTGTCGCTAGCATGATGCACCAAACGATAGTGTGGTCATTCAGCCACTTCTGATAAGTGTCTCGGACTGCTCTTCTAGCATTCAGAGCTAGCTCCTTAAGTACTAGATCAGTCAATACATACAAGATCCGCTCATGCTCCAGGATGATTTTCAACTTTCGATACCAGCTATCTAAGTTAGATCCCATTAATTTGTCATTGTCTAACAACAACTAGATCAACAAGGTAGTGGCCATTTCTGCATTAAGAAAAATCAAACCTAATTAGTATATGAATTATTAATCCTAAAGACTTGAACTTTAGTCTAAAGGTTCTTCCACTATTTTATTCGAATAGGTAGCCTCTAACTCCAATTCAAGAAATTACTTTAATTTCTTAGTGGATACTAGAATCCACACAGACTACACACGAGCCCGACTTTGGTTGGTCAATTCATGTGCATCTATAGATTGGTTCTTAATTAATTATTTCTCTAAACAACTTCTAGTATTTTAATTTTGCCCCAAAAACCTAATCAGTAGGCTTTTACCTCCACTGAAAAGATCTAGTTAGATCCAAGCATTAACATAACCATATCTGGTGTATTTGACCAATGAATGATTAGGCCCGACTTTGGCCAGCCAACCTGACCACCGTTAGAAAGACACGATCGAATCATCATATTATGAATGATAATTTCATTAGTCAATAAGCATCAGGCCTTTGGGCCTCCAATGATTATTAAACTAATGGACTCATTATCACTCAACTTAATGGGAGGCTATGATCTAGTTATCATTATAACTATTTCATTTTTAAAGACCTAATAATTTTAGAAGATTTGGTTAACTTATTTTTAAAGAAAAAAAGAAAGAATTAACTAATCAAATTTGATCCTCCCACTGACTTCACCAAGTTAGATAAAAAAGGACCTAATTCAAGTCGACATTAGGAGCACCTAAATCAATCACACTGATTTACCTAATTGACATGAATAAGTCCAAATCATCAAGCGATCTAATCAAAACCTAACTCAACAGGAAGGCTAGCTAAGTGAGATCAGTGGAAGGAATATGACATTAACTCATCAAAGATCGAATAAGTGCGAGTAGCTCCTAATTAAAAATTGCTGGTCTGGACTGCCAGACTTATCTTAGACACCATCCGATTCATTAGTTTCAATTTGACCAATCTAACAATTTTAGATTCAACCACGTAGCCATGAATCAAGTCAATTTGGTCCTCGTTAAAGGCATGGACTTGACCAACTATAACTATTATAATTGAATCTAAAGAGTCCTTGACCTAATCTAAATCAACATTGGGTCAGATTAGATCAATTACCCTAAATTAATCTATTCTTTAACTAATCTTAGGTCTAATCTAATTAATGGACCTAATTCATCTAACCCAATAATCCATATTTTATGATTAATGACTTAGGATCTTTAATTCATAATTCTAGACCATAATTCAATATACTTAATTCTTAATTAAGTTTTTGGACTAAGGATTAGGGTTCAGCATTTCAAAAATATTTTTTAAATTTTTAAAAGGTTCAACACAATTTAGCACTATTCACAAAATGGGTCAACCTATTTCAAAAATTGGATTGGCTCATTTCACAAATAGTACTGGTTGTAGGTTTTAATCTTGATCTATGTATAATACATAAAAATTATTAATCAAATTAGATATAATCTAAACTCTTATTCTTTATTAAAAGTTAGATCAAAATCATACAATTAAATTAAAAAATTTATTAGATTAAATCTAAAATTTTATGATTTAATGATCTAAATTAGCATGTACCAAGACAACCTACACTGTAGGGGGTAAACCCTATAGTACGATAACCAACGATCCATGCAACCATATTATTTTATTTTTAGATCTAAAAAAATAGATTATTATTTAGATATAATCTAGAAAATAATTTAAACATGCATATAGATCATATTAAATAACCTGGATGCTATGATACCATTGATGGAAAGCAAGCAGGGTTTCTAGCTCTACTTTCAAAACTTTTTCAAAAATTAATTATAGTAGAAATAAAATTAATCTAATTAATTTATAAAGAGCTATAGATCTAATCTACAAATTCTATATTATCAGAATCTAAAATGATATACATGCATTCTTTGAAATCTGAAAATAAAATAGCTGTAGGTAGTAAAATAATTTTACTAATCTATGTGCTTAGAACACGTTACGTTGCATGGACAGACGAACTCCATAATTGAATCACCATCGATCTAATCACTAGATAGATCTGATCATTATGATGCAGCCACAGATGCATCTAACCTCCATGGATGGTCCACACGAGGTCCTGATCTCGATCGACTCCTCCCGAGTGCTAGCTCGATGAAGAACACTCCTGACAACTAGATCTGATCGAATAATTTTGACCTCCCTCCATCAAAACTTTGGATACTCTAGATCAGAAAGATAGTTAGAAGAGAGGATGAGAAAGTACTCAAAAAAATTTCACGAAGATCTGATGCTCAGATCTTGTGAAATCAGAATAGAAACCCTAGATCAAGATCTAGGATAGCACAACACTCAAACCTTGGTGCCTAGTTTTCTCTCCCAATTTTTCTTCTCAATTTTTTTTCTTATTTCTTTTAGGCTATGGAATCTCTCATGAAATAGAGAAGAGGAGTCTCAAAAAAAATCTCACCTAAAAAAATTCTAGGAATTTTATGTAGGGCAAATAAGTCAAGGTGGCATATGGAAGAGTTGGGATGAAGTGGTTTGCTATTTGAATTCAAATTGCAATCAGATCAAACCCATCCATTTAGGAAGTGAGAAGGGAGGGTGAAAGCATTCTTTTGCATGAAAAAAATTTCCCAAGAACATCTTTCTCGTGGAGAAAAAAATGATGCAAAGAGGGTGAGGTGGCACATGGAAGACTTGGTCAAACTAGTCTCATAATTATTCATCTAATTAAAAGAACCCAATTTAAATTGGTTAGGCCCAATTAGACTAGATTAAACCCAACATATTTAGTTTTAATTAGGCTTAGTTAAATTTTAATTGAATTAAAAACTAAATAAACCCAATCCATAATCAAATCAGTAATCATACTTCCTCGGCGATTAGGTCATCTCATAACCTAATCGAGTCCAACCCAACTGAATCTAATTCAATTAGACTTGATCTAAAAATAATTGCTCAATAAAATTAAGTTAATTAGTGATCAAATTATTAATTAAATCTTTCATAAATATAGAATTCAAATTCAGTGGATATTCAGATAATAGAGTCCCATCAAAATGAAACTCTTGATCGAAGAGTCCCAAACTAATGGGACTCTTGATCCCGATGTCTGAAATGAGTGAAACTCATGAACATAGAGTCCAAACTCTCAATCATAGAGTCCCAAATAAGTAGAACTCAGAGTCCTAGAATATTAGGATTTTTGGTCGAAAGTTCCAGTCCAGTGGGACTCTTGACCTTAAACTTCTCAGTCCATTAGGACTCCTGATCATAGAGTCCCAGACAATCAGGACTCTCCTAACGTAGTAAGATTCTCGATCAAAGAGTCTTAGTCCAGTGAAACTCTTGACCATAGAGTCTCAGTCTAGTGAGACTCTTCACTAGCCATCAGATCAGGTAGGAACCTCTAGTGTGTGTAACCCCGTAGGTTCGAACCTAAGCCGGTAGCACGGGAACCACTTCCTATACTAATCAAAGTGACCATCTAGCAATAGTACCTAACATCCAAATAAATCAAATAGTTGTAATCACAATATTCAGAACCTACGTGAATATGGTTATTGCATAATTCATCCCTTTGATCTCTATGTATGAGGATGACTTAGAGTTAAACTGTCAACTCTGAAAGATACGTCCAAATTGTGTCTCAAAGTAATTAGCCCCGTGACTCCTCACTAGGACTACCCTAACCAAGGATTTACTAAATTGGAACATAATTGAATACAACTCTTGAACTGAAGTAGACAATCCCATCTTGACTCACATACCAACTCCTCAAGTACTTGACTGTGCCCAAAAACCTTCCATTACTGAATTAGAAATTCAAGTAGTCCGACACCAAAGCATCGTGAGTTGCTTGAAAGTCACCATGGTGATCTCAGATAAGAGGAACACTTATACCCATATTCCTATTAGAGCAAATCTTGAAAGTAGAAAAGTTCTAAAGTTGGTCACGTTTAGTGTAGATGTATCCCTACATCTCACCTGCATGCCATACCAGTGTCTACACACTCCTTGGTTAAGAGGATAATTAACTCATATGGCACACAATGACCTACACTCGATAAACATTGTCATCCTTGGTAACAATGTATCATTTGGTTGTGAACAAGTTTAAAAACTAAACGATAAATCTTCCTTTATCGATTCTAAATAGTCCTAAGAACATCATCACAACATAGAAGTTCATTAGAAGATGTGAGATTTTATGATGATAAAATATCAAAATAAATTTTATTTATTAATAATTTGTATACAAATACATGAAAAAGAATGACCATCAACAGACTGATGATGGACTTTGGGATACTATTTCCAACAAAAATAATCCCTGCCAAAGTCCTTAACTATCGATTTCCATCTTGCATGAACTCGTTGATTCTCTCGATGATAAGCCCATGCCGTAGAACTCATCATGGACATGGAGAAGCCTGGGTAGACAATCTTGAATAGTAAGATTATACTGTTAACCAATTAATCTTAACTTTTAGCTTCAAATGAATGAAAGGACCAAAGTTCAACCCTTCCAGCCTTGGTTGGTGTCAAGTTCCGGACTCCTCCAGTCACATGCCTTCTAGAATCCTATAAGTCGTATAAGTCAAATTCCTTTAGTCACACTTTTTCTGAACTACTCTAAGTTGGATTCCTCCAGTCGCACTCCTTCAAAACTCCTCCAAGCCAAACTCCTCCAGTCGCATGCCTTCTGGACTCCTCTAAGTCAAATTCCTTCAGTCGCACTCCTTCTAGACTTCTCTAAGCTAGATTCCTCTAGTCACACGTGTTTCGATCTCCTCCATGCCGGACTCCTCCAATTGCACACTTTTCAGACTCCTTTAAGCTGGATTCCTTTAGTCACACTCCTTCTAGACTCCTCTAAGCCAGACTCCTCCAGTCCTTTCGGACTCCTCCAAGCTAGACTCCTCCAGTCGCAAGCCTTCTGGACTCCTCCAGATGCATGCCTTTCGGATCCTCCATGCTGGATTCCTCAAGTTGCACTCCTTTCGGATCCCTCCTGGATGGACTTCTCTAGTTGTATTTGTACCAGCCGAACTCTCTACTGACGAGCTTCCCCCAACCAAGCATGGACCTTGCCCAATCGTTGATCCATGACAACTGCTTCACAAAGGATGAGACACATTACCTCGAGTTTCAATCTAGGGGGTCCCTATCCGCATGTGATCTAAGATGCTCCCAAACTTCTTAAAGTCACAAGAGATCACCCCAGTAGATCTCGATCGATCATAAGCTCATTACATAGACTAAAACCTTCAATCAACATTCGAACTCCAACAAATGGATTTCAATCGCTTGTAAGTCACGACAAATGATAACTCATCTTCCATAACAAACTCCACGTGACCCCTAATAGTCCACTACCAGGTAGTTACGGTTGTCACCATCACTTGGTTACGAGCTCTCTCTATATAAGGAATCCTCTAGATATATTTTCTCTTTATGCTTAAAACTCTGCTTTAAATTTTCTTGAGCACTCCATTTCTATTGGCCAGAAGAGCTGACTTGACCATCAGAGGATCCTGCCAGAGCCACCCCACCTCCGATTTGAACTTGTTTTGCAGGTCTCGATGGTGACCTTGTCTTCCTTAACTCTAGTTAATTTCGGCATATATAATTTTTTGCACCAACAGAATTGGTGCTAGGAGGAGCCTGCTTGATCCTTTGTTCTTAAAGGACTGCTCCATGGGATTCTTTTCATCTTCTACTTCTTCCTCTTCTCTGATCATCTCTATCAGATGCTACCCAAAAAGGCATCAATGAGGTGATCTACTGCCTCCTCAATTAGATCTCATCCAAATTTGTTGGCTTCGACCCCATCTTCGGCATCCCAAGCTCCTCCACCGACAATAGTGATTGACGTGGAGTAGTTAAACCTACTGATCCAGCAGGTTAAAGGCCTCACTAAAGTAGTGCAGGTCATGCAATAGTAGCAACCTTTGGCATCAGTTAAACTAGGAAGAACCTCATCGAAGTACCAGGATCTGATGCTTGAATGGCCCACTTGGGCTAGTCATCTTGTGACTTTTGAAAAGGGGAAATAGAGGGCTAAGAGCCCTTGTTCTGATCATGATTCCATCCCCAAAGGATCCTTGCCTCCATTCTACCAGAAAACTCTCGAGATCCATGACTAGGATGATCTTCTAGATCAGAAGTTTTAGGAAATGAATTGGTAGATCGAGGAACTCTGCCAAGTTCCCCCCATCCATGGCAATGATATTTGCACTGACCCTTCTTTCTCTCAATGAATCATGCAAGAGCCCATCCCGTCGAACTTCAAGCTCCCTTAATTCGAGAGCTATGATGGGATCACTAATCTGGTCGATCATTTGGAGGCCTTTTTGATAATGATTCTGCTCCATGGTGCATCCGATACCATCTTGTGCCGAGCTTTCCCATCCACACTGAAGGGAATAGTGAGAAATTTGTATCCAACTTTTAAGCTGGGTATGATCTTTTTTTTTTAACCAAATAAGCCATCAATTTGTGGCTCATTTTATTAGCAGTTGATGTCCAAGGCGAGGCTCAGACTCCCTTATCAATATTAAGTAGAAGGAAAGGAAGTCCATCTAGGCTTATGTCAACTGCTTCAATGTAGCAACCCTAGAGGTCTGAAACTCGGACCAATCTGTTGCTATGGCCATGCTGAAAGACGGCCTTCAAAAGAATGATTTTCTATTTTTTCTGAAGAAGAAGTATCCCAAAGATTTTGCTGACTTGCTAGCTCGAGCAGAAGGTTGTGCTTGAGCTGAAGAGGCCTTCAAATTGAAGGACAATGATGCCATGAGAGAGAGTAGCAGATGGGCAAATCCGGCAAGCCCATAGCTAAAGAGAAGCCGAGTGAAGCTCGACTATGCTCTCGAACTTTTTCTAAGCATAGACAAGTCTGAATCCCTTCCCGAGCTCATCGATAAAGAAGTTCTGGCAGAAGGGCATGATGAAACTCTCCCCTAAGAAGATTCCATAATTATGCCCCCCTCAATTCTCCCAAAACCTGGTATTGATGGAGATCAAGGAGCAGCTGTCAAGGCCTGAAAGAATGCGCACTCATCCTGGCAAGTGCAATCCCAACAAATACTATCTCTACCATCGTGACTATGGTCATGATGCTGAAGAATATATCCAACTCCAAGATGAGATCGAGGAGCTTATCAAGCAAGGCTAGCTTGGCTGATTCCTTCGATGCTGATCTGATGCAAGAGAAGATCAACTAAGGGTACCATCATTGCCAGAACCACCAAGGAGAGAAAAGCAATAGGGAGTCATTGTGCTCTCTTCCTACCAGATATCTTTTTTTCTAAGAAAGTAGCAGTAGTAGCAGCAGCTGCCGTCTGTAGGTTGGCACTAAAGATGAGAGTGCTAGAACCGTAAAGAAATGTGCATAATCTCATTAGCTGTTCTTTATTATTAACCAAAAAATTCACATTTTGTTATCATTCAATGACAACCAATCCACCTGTGTAAGCTACAATAAATTTGTGCTGTTCACATTCAACAAGTTCATCATTCGAGTAATGCGAATCTTTATCCAGAAAAATGCTTGATTGCTTTGCAAAGCCCCCTGGATATATTGCTATATGACCGCAACATCTCTTTCAGAGTACCGAACAGATTTGCTGATACCACATGAAAGGTGGACTTGAGAATCGCTCTCCTGTCGGCATTTTAATCACCCACACAAAGAGGGAATTTGGAAGTAAATCGACAGGACATGCAATCAGCTTTCTTTTTCACAAAGCTCTGTGCTTGAAACACTTGTAGCCTTTCATCTCGTAACAGGAGTCAAAATACATTGCGACAATGAAAGGATTACTGCATATCATTTGGGGATCACAGTCACCTAATTTGCTGGAAACTAGCAGACTTCAAGTCTGATAATAATCTAGAGTTATCTAGGGTGCTCAATTTGGCCCTAGCTTGAATATGCTCTTGAGCACCCCAGATAACTCAAGAGCATATTCAAGCTAGGGCCAAATTGAGCACCCCAGATAACTCCAGATTATTATCAGACTTGAAGTCTGCCAGTTTCTAGCAAATTAGGTGACTGTGATCCCCAAATGATATGCGGTAATCCTTTCATTGTCGCAATGTATTTTGACTCCTGTTATGAGATGAAATGCTACAAGTGTTTCAAGCACAGAGCTTTGTGAAAAAGAAAGCTGATTGCATGTCCTATCGATTTACTCCCAAATTCCATCTTTGTGTGGGTGATTAAAATGCCGACAGGAGAGCGATTCTCAAGTCCACCTTTCATGTGGTATCAGCAAATCTGTTCGGTACTCTGAAAGAGATGTTGCGGTCATATAGCAATATATCCAGGGGGCTTTGCAAAGCAATCAAGCATTTTTTTGGATAAAGATTCGCATTACTTGAATGATGAACTTGTTGAATGTGAACAGCACAAATTTATTGTAGCTTACACAGGTGGATTGGTTGTCATTGAATGATCACAAAATGTGAATTTTTTGGTTAATAATAAAGAACAGCTAATGAGATTATGCACATTTCTTTACGGTTCCATCACTCTCATCTTTAGTGCCAACCTGCAGATGGCAGCAGCTGCTGCTGCTGCTGCTTTCCCAAAAAAAAAGATATCTGGTAGGAAGAGAGCACAATGAACCATGGACTGAAATGGGATCTAACCATGGACTGAAATGGCATCATCAACACCATCTCTGGAGGAGTTCAACAAGGAGAAACCAGTGGATCGATAGAGCTAGCTAAGAGGTAGAGAACTGAAGAACCCATTGTCTTCACTAAAGAAGATGCACAAGGAGTTCAATTGTCCCATAATGACGTGGTTGTAGTTTTTTTAAACATTGCTGACTATGATGTACGCTTCATTCTTATTGATAACGAAAGCTCTATCGATGTCTTATTTTATGATATCTTTTTTAAAATGTCTATATCTAATAACTGATTAGGGCCAATAAATTCTCCATTGGTAGGCTTCACTAGTGATGCTATACCAATTAAAGGGGTAATAACATTAACTATGGCTGCAGGACAATATCCAAGGTAATCCAGGGCTCAGGTGGACTTTCCAGTGGTGAAAGCTCCATCTGCTTACAATGCAATTCTCGACCGACCTAGTCTAAATGCACCTCGGGCAGTAGTGTCGACTTATTATCTAAAAATGAAGTTTTTAATAGGTTATAAGATTGGAGAAGTTAGAGGAGATCAAGCTCTGGAAAGACATTGCTACTCAACTGCTTTACAAAGAGGCATACAATCAGATGCTTGTCCAGTTTGTTGCCCAGGTAGACAACCAAAGAGGGCGGGGGGGTGAATTGGGTTTTCAAAAATTTAAAGCAGATATGTACGGTAAAAAATGTTTAAAGCCTATATGAATCAAATGAGAGAGCAAATAAAAGATATAAGCAATAGCACACACATAAATAAAAAATTTTTATAGTAGTTCGGTGCACTCCCAGCACCTACGTCCACTCCTCAAGCAAGACTCTTGAAAATTTTACTATAATCCCGTAAGATTATAGTCGAATAGTTTTTTCAAACTCACTATCCAAAAATTTAGTTGGTTTTTTCTTTAGGTTCACCAACCGCAACCCTTACAAAGATCAGACAAATCAAACCAAGACAAACAATGGGGAGAAAAACCCTAAAACCCAAGTTCCAGCCCCTGCTGAAACCAAGTATAAGAAAAGAGAAAGAAAGATTTTACAACAAAGAATGCTCCTTTGAATAAGCAAAAAGGATGTCATTGCAGTTCGTTAGAAGCCTCCTTGAATGCTTGGAGTTATTACACTTGAGAGCTTTTCAATGCTTGAGAGAACTGTTTGATTGAAGATTTATGTATTCATTGAAAAATAGGGCGTGCATTCCTTTCTCTCATTTTTTTTAGATCTTTCAAAAATACATCTTCTTTCTTTTATATCTAGTGCATTCCTTCTCTTCTGGTGATGATTGAAGTTTAGAAAAAGTAAAATTCGATCATTGGAGAGCAACAACTAGCCATTGGAGCCAAAAAAATCCGATCTAGAACGTCTCATCAAAAGGCTATCATCGTGTTTTGAGACCTCTCGATTTATCTCAAGATGTCTCATCAGGATACGAGACCTCTCAGTTTGATCAGGAGAGCTCTCATCTTCAATCATTCAAAAAAATAGCTTTCTAGAAAAATTGACTCGTCTGAGATCGAGAGCTCTTAGTTCTGAATGAGACATCTCATCGAAACTGTAAGACCTCTCGAGAATCCTATGAGACCTCTCACTCTCAGGGCACAGAAACTATGTTTCTATCTCTTGAGACTAAGGGCTCTCAAGATTCACTCGAGACCTCTCAAAATCATGCTAGAAGCTCATCTAGGCATGCCTATCCTCATGAGAGCTCTCAAAAAAATTCCGAGATGTCTTGAAAATTGCTCCAAGGCTATTTTGAGGGATTTTTGCACCAATCAAGAGGATTTGATTTTTTTTTGAATTGAGCTTCATATCATTCTCATTTTGGTCAAAGAGCTCTCTTTCTTCTGACATTAGAATACTTAAAATAAAATATTTTAGTAGTTATTTGCTTTAATGTTTGGTCATCATCAAAATCACTTGGGGGGGTCAACAATCTTCCTCTTTTTGATGGTGACAAAACATCAAGCAAGTCATAAAAAGGGTGTAAGCAATATGTATATCATGAATTAATGAATGAGAGTGTGCGAAATTTTTTGTGCTAATGCTCCCCCTTAATGTATGCTCTTTTGAATTGTGTAAGATTAAATAATGTTCTTTCTTTTAGTGTTTATACATTTGTATGTTTCTTCCTTATACTTTTTCTCTTAATTTCTCTCTCCCTTTTTGGTAGCATCAAAATCATAAAATTAAGATAATCATAATTGAGAAAGTTTGACTTTTTGGCAAAGAAGGCAAGAAGAACATAATAAAAAAGATTGATTCCATTGTAAGAGATTGAAATTACAATGATAAAGATGTATATTGGTTTACAAAAAGTGGATCTATACCAACATACTCAAAAGTATATTTAGCAACAAACAAAAAATATTGGAGAAACTAGATCTATTCCTCATCAAAGAGGAACACTATGATTGGTTCAGAGGAAGATTTACGTCTAGAAGAGGATAAGTGAGGTGCAGGTCTAGGAGATGGTGAGGGTCTAGAAGTGGATGGAGTTCGAGAACCAAGGCATAATCTACCGCAGTGATGAAATAAGGACTTTAGCCATGGTGCACTGAATGGAAATGTTCTCCTCTAGTCTCTATGTAATTCTGGTAGTCTCGAATAGAAAACGTTCAACTGAGTTGACAACCCATGTTGCTCCTTGTCCAAAATTTCAAGCCTTTGAGATAATCCACTAAGTTGTTGGCTAAGCATTTCAATCTGACCTTTAGAGGATATTCTTTATTCTTCAATGCTCACCAATAGTTGATGCCTTACACTGGAGAGAAGATCAATGAACTTTTCAAACACATTTTGAACTACTTCCTCTACCATCCTTTTAATTAGATTTTCTTGATCAAAAGCAGAGGGAGGTGCTGGAGCATGACTAGGAGGCCCTTGTGGAGTATGCGAAGATCCTGGTGTAGTGAATGAAGGTCCAGGACTAGAGGGTGATGGTAGAGGGGGTGGAGATCCATGTTCTTCGGGCTCATTTATAGTAGCAACAAGTTCATCTGCCCTTATCCATCTGTCATACTTTTTCATAAATTTCATTCTGCTCAAAGTTTCCTCTTTTATATAGTTAGTGTGTGCCAACATTTTGAAGTCTTCACCTTCTAGATTAACATGAAAATTCTTCAAAATTAGAGTGAAGATTATCCCATAGGGCAGATAGGCTTTGCTTTTGTTGGCTGTGTCCTTTAGCTGTTGAAGCATTAGAGATGGAAAGCACATGGGTGTTTCAGTTACCATAAAGAACATAACAGCCAATTCTTTCTTCCCAATCCAATCATGTCTTCCTATCTTTGAAAAAATTATGTGGCTCACAAAGCATTGTAGTAATATCATTTCTATTGAGAGATGATGTGAGATCAATTATTGATTTTCATCAACATTTTTTCTTTCTAAAATGCATTCTAAAGCTTCAGTTTTATCAATCAAATTTAGATTGCTTGCTCCTAACCTAGGTACTTCTAGGAGTTGCCCTATTTTTCTTTCATCCAAAGAGATGTGCACTCCTTTAACAATAGCCTCTATCTTTAACCCATGCTCAAAGTTAATGTTCTTAAAGAACTCTCTAATTAGGTCTAGATAGACATTTACCTCAAGAGTACATAGCTTTTCCCATCCTTGCTGCTTGATCCATGACCCAATATGGAAATGTTCTATATCTAGGTATTCAATGTTGACACATCGGCCCATTGGAATAGTCCTTGTGGCAATGAAAAGATGAGCACAAGAAGAAGTGGCGGACGGAGATGCTTGAGCCATGTCCCGCTACCACTTAGCCCTAGCTTTGGTCGAAGGAGTGACGAACGATCTTTTTGCGGCAAGGGTTCTCTTCTTTGGAGCCATTGGAGTCTCGAATTTGGATGGGATGGATAAAAGAAAGTGATTCAGAAGGTTTTGAGGAGGGGATGGGAGTTTGGAAGAGTTTGGAGGAGAGATCTCGAAAAAATGAAACGAGCAAATGAAACAGGAGACCTCTCAAAAGTTCAATTAAAAAAAAGCCCCACGAGAATCGAGAGCTCTCATCTTAAAGATGAGTCATCTCGAGAAATTTGAGAGCTCTCGCATTTAATGCAAGAGGTCTCAAAACCCAGTCGATAGGTCTCATGAGTAATCCAAGACTTCTCAAGCACAGGGGGAAGAGATTAGAATAAAAAAAGGAATTTCAAGCTGACTTTTTTCAATTTTTCAAGATTGAATTAGGGGTGTTTAGGATGATAGAGGGAGACCAAAAACAATCCAAAAAATTCAAGATTAAATATTTTTATAGAGGATCACATATACCAAGTTCACCCCAGATTTTTGAGAAACTATCTTCATTTAGTGGTTTTGTAAAAATATCAACTAGTTGATTTTTAGTTGATACAAATTCTGGCTCAATGTTATTATTTTGAACATGATCTCTTATAAAGTAATGTCTAATTTTAATGTGTTTGGTTCTTGAATGTTGAATAAGATTTTTTATCAAGTTTATGGCACTAGTGTTATCACACCTAATAGGTATCTTGTTTTGCTTAATTCCAAAGTCTTCGAGTTGTTGCTTGATCCATGATATTTGAGCATAGCAACTTGAAGGAGAAATCCTAATTTTTCAGATCAGATTCGTTCAGATCTGATTGGATCAAAAGAGATATTTCAAAAATTTCTCTCATGCATCTAGATCAGATCTAAGATGTTTCAGATCTAATTTTATAGATCTAATAAGTAAAAATAAAATTAAATTAAATCTAATTTAATTTATACCTTGATGTTGGGTAATCTAATTATCCTTTGATGATCCTACTGATTGTCTGAGATTCTGGATCTAGCCACGCAAGCACCTGGCCTCTACCAGTATCCACTCAAGCTAGATCTGGAGATCCTCTCCTTCTTTATGATCTCTTCAGAAATTAAATCTAGATCTAATTTGGAGGATCTTCAAAACTCCTTTTGAAGATCAGCAGTCATTTCTGCAGCAGTGCTGCCTTCTTCCTTTCTCATCAGCTTTTTCTTGCCAGGATCACATCAAACTGGAGCCCAACTTTCCTTGGGCATGGAGAGGAGAGAGAGGATTAGAAGATGGCATAGAGGAGGGAGAGGGGTAGCCTTAGGGCATGGCTAAGAGAGAACTCTATAAAAGTGGGGTGCAGATAGGATTTATATAGATCCTATTGCACCATGCAATGCCACATCATCCCAGCAAATCATATTGCTTCGTGTAATCAGATCTAAATCTGATTGGTGGGATGATATTACCTGATCCAATCAGATAAGAGCTCCATAAATTCATCCTTAGATGGCACCCAAGACTGGTCAAAGTCTATAGCTAGGGGTCACCTAAGTAGAAACCAAGAAGCAACCTGGAGTCCCATCCATATGGGACTCTAGGCATCCCTATCCATGGGCACACGCCTCCCTAGGCGTGCACCCCCTCCTTTCCAAATTTCAATAAGGGGACAAGCCCCTATCTACTCTCCAATAAGTGCATGACACATGGGCAGATGTCCAAGGGTCAAAGGTCAACGTTTGACCAAAGTCAAAGGACAAGAATTAGCAGGTGACGAAAAATGGCAAGTGTTATCTCAAATTTATCTCATAAATTAAGATAATCCTTTTCTAACCTGGACAAACTCTAGTCAGACCAAGCAAAGGTACCTGAGTGAGCACAAACTTATTTGGCTCAGTCCAGACAACTTTTAATGATAATAAAAGGAGAATGTTAGGTTCAATCGTGTGCTTGCATGATTTTCTTGAACCTAATTGAATCTAATTCAAATCAATTGAACTGGATTAATCCAATTGATGATATCTAGATCCAAACCCTTATTTGTGTGACCTAGTTAGGTTCACTTCTGTATGGTAATGGGATATGTCATGATCTCCATCATCGACATCATCAAAACTCCTTTCGATGGATCAGAACTGTTCTGATTCAGACAACTAGAATGATCGATCATCTAAATTATTTTAATTGCTCCTAAAATCCACCAGTGACATCTAGCAGTATATGGTGGCAATCCATCAAAACTAAAAATGAACCTCTCAGTGCAGCTACTTGTGTGATTAAGTTCTTCTATCTTGAGCCTCGATCAGATTAGGGTTAAGGTGAACTCGTCAAACCCTAATCTCTATCATATGATTTAATCATTCGATTCAAGTCTGATGTGAAAATCTTAATAGAAACTCTTTCTATTATTTCACTCTGCTATGGCCATGGACTTATGGACTTGATTCTCATGATCATCATAGGGCTGCTCCTCATCCACCGAGGTAGATAGATTCCCTCTTGGTGCAATCCAATTCCTACAATAAACATGCTATAGCCAACATACACCTTAGGGTTTCGAATGGCTAGGAGACCAAGTCATGGTGTAGTCAAACTATAACACCCTTAAGGTGAACTGTCGATGCACCTCACGTCAAAGAACCAGACACACCACTACAGCTTTGAGTCAGTC
This sequence comes from Cocos nucifera, assembly GCA_006176705.1. Taxonomy (NCBI): domain Eukaryota; kingdom Viridiplantae; phylum Streptophyta; class Magnoliopsida; order Arecales; family Arecaceae; genus Cocos; species Cocos nucifera. The sequence continues at coordinate 41,545 of QRFJ01004748.1, read as the reverse complement.
ATCGATGAGAAGGTGGACTTTCTTATGACTGCTCGAGATGGTCACGCTCAGTGCCCTCATTCTCTAACGAGTACCTGTACTCTCACTCTAGTGTCTCTACATCGTAGACTTAAGACTCATCTACTATGGAGAAGCAATTGTACACTAATCTTCTAGATTAATCACTATCCTCATGACGATCCTATGGTTAGGAACATTTTATGAGTTAATAAATGAAAATTTATGTCTTAAATTTTCAACTCTTAAAAATATGAATTATCATTATCATTAACTCAAGTATTGTATCACAGACACTAAATACACATTTATGATAGAAAATTATACATTTTATTATTTATAGTTAAAATTATAATTTTGCCCCTAGAAGTGTATTATAAGTATCAGCCAATTTTGGCTTCTAGGGCACACATATCTAACAAACTTTCACTTGACCCAAAGTCAATTGGCTACAAATCTAGGTCCCATCTTCTTAAGATGGGCTTCGATCTTCTACTAGCCCAACGGCTTCGTAAGCAGATCCACCACATTGTCTGTAGAGTCGACTCTCTTGACCTCGACATAACCCTTCTTGAGGTAATCATGGATGAGGTGGTATCGCCGCTAGATGTGCTTGGATTTCTAGTGAGACCTCGGCTCCTTAGCAAGGGCTATGGTGTCATTATTGTCGCAGTGCAAAGGAATGGCATCTGATGGCGTCACTTCGATCTCTGCAGCAAACTTCTTATACCAAAATGCCTCCTTTGCAGTTTCTGATGTAGTGATGTATACTGCTTCCATGGTAAAATTTGCTATCATTGTCTGCTTAAAGCATTTTCAACTGACAGCTCCACCATTGCACACAAACAGACTTCCAGATGTCGACTTTCGATCATCTACATCGAAAATAAAATTTGAGTCTGTATACCCCTAGACTTGGAGTTCTCCACTACCAAAGACCAACAACATATCCTTAGTTCTTCTCAAGTACCTAAGGATAAATTTCACAGAAGTGTAGTATTCTTCATCTGGATTCAACTGATATCTGCTCGTGACCTCACAACATGAGCTATATCAGATCGTGTACATAACATGGCATACATGAGGCTCCCTATTGCTGAAGCATAAGGGATCTTGCTCATGCATTTTATTTCCTTAGGTGTGCTAGGGCACATCTTTTTGAAAAGATGAATGCCATGTCTGAAGGGTACCAAACTCCTCTTAGAGTTTTTCATGCTAAACCTCTTTAGCACTTCCTCTATGTACATCTTCTATGAAAGTTCTAGCATCCTATTCGGTCTATCTCTATAGACCTTAACTTCTAGAATAAAGGATGCTTCTTCTAAGTCTTTCATGGATAATTCTTTAGATAACCACTTTTTAACTATGGTCAACATGAGAATATCATTCCCAATAAGGAGGATGTTATCCACATACAATACGAGAAAGACAACGGCACTCCCACTGACCTTTTTGAAGATACATGGCTCCTCTTCATTTTTGATGAAACCAAACAATTTGATCACATCATTAAAGTGAGTGTTCCAGCTCCAAGATGCTTGCTTAAGTCCATATACAGCAAGCAATGTGCGGATGGATTTAAGTATAGCTACTGGCGAAAAGGTATCCTAATAGTCAATGCTTTTGCGTTGACTATAATCTTTTGCCACTAATCTAGCTTTGAATGTCTCTACATTTCCATCTACACCAACTTTTCTCTTATAGATCCATTTACATCTAATAGGTACTATACTTTTTGATGGATCTACCAAGGTCCAGACTTGGTTTGAGTGCATTGAGTCAATTTCTGACTTCATTGCCTCTAACCATTTCTCGGAGTCAATATCCGATATCGCCTCATTATAGGTTTTGGGATCATCACCATGAACCCCATTACCTACGAGGAACATTTTCTCTACTTTCTCTGAAATAGTACCTATGTACCTCTCAAGGGGACGAAAAACTCTTTTCAATCTACGAGGTGGAGGAGGTAGTGATTGGATTGGCTTAACCTAATTTGGTTCCATTTGGTCCTTAGCTCATTGCTCTTGTGAGACTTTCTCCTCGAGCTTGATCTACTTTTCAATGCTGCTATCTTGAATAAACTATTTTTCAAGAAAGATGGCATGTCAACTTACAATCATATTGTGATCTTCTGGAATGTAGAAATAATATCCTAATGACTCTTTAGGATATCCTATAAATCAAGCTCTGAAGGACCTAAAGTCTAACTTATCCGCTTGTTATCTTTTGACATGAGCCGAACAATCCCAAATTCTAAGATGACTCAGACTTAGTTTCTTACCATGCCATATCTCATACGGTGTGGTAGGAACAGTTTTAGAAGGAACCTTATTCAGCAAGTATATTCCAGTTAACAAACAGTATCCCTAAAAAAAATAAGAGAGGTCAGTGAAGCTCATCATGGATCAGAACATATCTAATAAGATCTGGTTCCTCCATTCTGAAATTCCGTTGAGTTGAGGTATTTCAAGTGGAGTCCATTGAGAGACTATTCCATTTTTCTTGAGATAGTCCAGGAATTTTTGACTAAGATATTCACCTCCTCGATCTGATCAAAGAACCTTAAAGGATTTTCCTGTTTGCTTTTCTACTTCATGTCTGAATTTCTTGAACTTTTCAAAAGCTTCAGACTTATGTCTCATAAGATACACATACCTATACCTAGATAAATCATCAGTAAAGATTATGAAGTAGACAAAGTTGCCTCTAGCTGATACATCAAATGGGTTGCACACATCAGTATGTACTAAGGCAAGAAGATACATGGCCCTTTCCTCTTGTCCTACAAAAGGGAGCTTAGTCATTTTGCCATGAAGACAAGATTCACAAATTGGATATGACTCGGAAGTCAATAGACTTAATAGCCTAATTTTCTCCAATTTGTTAACCCTATCTTCTATTATATGACCTAGTCTTAGGTGCCATAGATACCTATCGTTTGGACTATCCCTAGGTCATTTCATGGTATTCATATTTTGCTCGATATTAAAAATAGGTACATCAATATGTAACTAATAAAGACCATTAATAAGGAAATCACTTGCAATTTTATTTCTTTCATAAAGAATGTTACAATGGTCCTAAAGAAAACTAATTACATAGCCTTCTAATGCAAGGCAAGAAATAGAAATCAAATTCCTACTTGCTGCAGGCACATAATAGCAGTCTTTTAACACGAAGTCTAAATCAGATGGTAGTCGAAGAGGGTATGTTCCCATGGCCACGACAGCAACTCTTACTCCATTTTCGACGTGTAGGATCATCTCACCATCCCTCAGCCTTCTGCTATCCTTAAGATCCTGCATGGAAGTGCACAAATGAGCACTTGAACCAGAGTCAAGCACCCAACTGGATATAGAAGAAACCATAAGGTTAGACTCAATAACGAGCATACCTCTAGAAGGACCTGTCTCCTTCTTATTCTTCAGGGTAGCCAGGTAAGTAGGGCAGTTTTGCTTTCAATGGCCATCATTATTGCAATGGAAACACTTTCCTTTGTCAGCAGCCTTCTTCTTCAGCTCTATCTTTTTCTTCTTTCCTCCTTCCACCTTCTACTTTTTCATAGACTTCTTCTTCTTTCCAAAAGACTTTCTCTTGGAAGAAGTCCGTTCCATAGCAAGCACTGAGCCTTTAGAACCTTTCATGGAAAGCTCAGCGGTAACCAGCATGTTCATTAAGTTCGGACCAAGGAATTTTGAAGTTTATGCATATGGTAGTTCATGATGAACTGCCCATACGCATCAGTCAAAGATTACAGAATTATGTCATTCTGTAGATCCAAGTCTAACTTCACTCTGAGCTTCTCAAGCTCTTCCAAATTCTTGATCATCATCAGATAATGATCTTGGAACTGACTGCCCATCACGCATCTTAGCCTTAAAAAGTCATTTAGTGACTTGATACTTTGGCTGCGCGACTTTGTTCACCAAACATCTCTTGTAGGTGAGCCAACATTTGGCGAGCAGTCCTCGATATCTTCATGTTGGCACTGAAGTTCATCAGACATTGAGCCCAACATATAGTATCTGGCCTTGTTATCTTCGTCCATCCACTTATCCAGAGATGCTCTCTGTTCGGTGGATGGACGGGCTGGTAAGGTGGGAGGGTCCTGATGTAATACATGAGTTAACTTCTCAAAATCCAAAATAATTTTTAAGTTTTGGAGCCAATCCTTATAATTTGGTCTGGTCAGTCTATGGGTGTCCAGGATTCGTGCTAGTGGATTGGATACAGATATTTTTCTGTAGAGAGTCAAAGTATCTAGTTAGATATTGTTATTAAGACTTAACCAATTTATTTAGAAATTTTATTTTTAAATAAATTAGCTTCCACTATTTTTTTGGATCCCTATACTCCCTCTGTAGAGATACGAAAATCTCCACGATTAATGATTTCTAGTGGGTGGTGCGGTCCCACCAATTGACTCATCACCTCACCTAACAGTTATTGGTGATGGGTTAGCCAATGAGTGAACAACTCTTGTTCAATGATTCTCTAATCATGGTGCACCCAAACTTGGTCTCTAATTCATGAATCTCACCATGCCCAGAATATTGATCCACTCCTTAGTTAAGTCAGACCCACCATTTACACAGATTGGATTCCTAATTGAGTCTCTCACCGTATCCAGAATATTGAGCCCAATCTATCCTCCAGCCCATAGCATCCAATGCCTAATAGACATGATTGCATCTTTTTGGTGCAACTGAACCACTGTAATCAGCCGAGAATAATCAACCCTAGGAAGGGCCCGCACATCTACAATGGTGGAAGACCTTGGACTTAATCTTTTCTCAGAGAGATTTGATTTAGGTCTAATTAAACTAGACTTGACATAGTCATAACCATTATGACTAACCTAGTGGCATGGGTTAGCTCAGATTATTGACCACCTCAGATCAGAACTGAGACAACAAACATGGCCAGGTAAGTGAGACCAATGGAAGGGATATGCCATTAACTCAACAAGAATGCATTCAAGTCGAGTAGCTCCTAATTAAAAATTAGTCGATTGTATCTACCAAACATACCTTAGACAATAAATTATTGAGCTAGAATCAATCGAATTAGCCTACAATCCAGACTCTAACTACTGAACCTAACTAGGTCTTAGCTTGATCGATTACTTACGTGACTCAATCTTGACCCAGACATAATCCTATTAGGCTAGTCAATTTAAGCACTGTTGATCGCATCTAACCAACTCTTGATTCAATTTGATCAACCGCTTAGACCTAATTGAGCTACCCAAGTCCGAACCCAATATTATGAATATGTCTTAGATCTAAAATTCTCAATTTTAGATCTAATTAATATTTCATAATCTTAATTCTTAATTAAGTTAGGGTTCACAAATAAAATATGTAAATAAACTTCTAGGATTCAGGATCTAGGGTCTTGTAGAAAGTAAGTTCTTAATTTTTAATTAAGGATGAATGCACAGAACCCCTACACATCATAAGAACATCCCATCGAATGAGAGAAAAGGGCATTTAAACCCTATATTCTTATGATCAGACGGCCAAGGAGAATGCCTTAATCAAAAATATAAATCTACAAAACTAGTTAGATCTACATCGTATATCTCATATATAAAATTGATCTAACTTAATATATATTTTGCATATATCTCATGTATCATATCATGCATATTTTTCAGATCTAAATTATCTAAAAAATTAGATTTAAATTGATCACATCAAAATAATTCTAATCTAGATAATTATGTAGAACTATTCTACAACTAGTCTAAACATGCATTCATCATATCTTATATGATCTAAAAATTAAATAATTTTATTTTTTATTTTTTAGATCTTATTATAATATTTATAATCATCAAAAAATAGAAAATAAATAGATCTAAAATTATAATTTAATCAAAATAAATCTTGATCATGCAAGACTATGTATAGAACTATTCTATTTTATAACTAGTCATGCATATTATAGAACTTAGATCTATATTATTTAATTTCAATTTTTTTGATTTTAGATCTGATCATGTCTCATGCAATATCTAAAATCACATAATTTTTAGATCAAAATAAATTAAAAATTAGATCTAAATAATATAGAGAACCTGGCTCTGATACCAGTTGAAGGAGAAATCTTGATTTCTCGAATCAAGTTCATTTAGATCTAATCAGATCAAGAGAGATATTTCAAAAATTTTTCTCATATGTCTAGATCAGATCTAAGATATTTTAGATTTTATTTTATAGATCTAATAAGTAAAAATAAAAATAAATTAATTCTAATTTAATTTATACCTTGATGTTGGGTAATCTGATTACCCTTTGATGATCCTGCTGATTGCCTGAGGTTCTGGATCTAGCCATGCAAGCGCCTAGCCTCTACCAGTATCCACTTAGGTTGGATCTAGAGATCTTCTCCTTCTTTATGATCTCTCAAAAAAATTAGATCTGGATCTGATTTGGAGGATCTTCGAAACTTCTTCTGAAGATCAGCAGTCGTCTCTGCAGCAGTGCTGCCTTCTTCCTTTCTCGTCAGCTTTTTCTTGCCTGGATCGCACCAAATTGGAGCCCACTTTCCTTAGGCGTGGAGAGGAGAGAGAGGATCAAAAGATGGCATGGAGGAGGGAGAGGGGTAGCCTTAGAGTGTGGCTAAGAGAGAACTCTATAAAAGTGGGGCGCAGATAGGGTTTATATAGATCCTATTGCGCCATGCAGTGCCACATCATCCTGGCCAATCACATTGCTTCATGCAATTAAATCTAAATTTGATTGGTGGGATGACATCATCTGATCCAATCAGATGAGAGCCCCATAAATTCTTCCTTAAATGGTGCCCAAGACTAGTCAAAGTCTATAGCTAGGGATCACCTAAGTAGAAACCAAGAAGAAACCTAGAGTCCCATCCGTATGGGACTCCAGGCATCCCTATCCATGGACGCACGCCTCCCAAAGTGTGCACCCCCTCCTTTCCAAATTTTAGAAAGGAGACAAGTCCCTATTTGCTCTCTAATAAGTGCATGACACATGGGTAGATGTCCAAGGGTCAAAGGTCAATGTTTGACCAAAGTTAAAGGACAAGAATTAGCAGGTGATGGAAAATGGTAGGTGTTGTCTCAAATTTATCTCATAAATTAAGACAACCCTTTTCTAATCTGGACAAACTCTAGTCAGACCAAGTAAAGGTATCTGAGTGAGTACAAACTCATTTGGCTCAGTCGAGACAACTTTTAATGATAATAAAAGGAGAACGTTAGGTTCATTCGTGTGCTAGCAAGATTTTCTTGAACCTAATTGAATCTAATTCAAATCAATTGAACTGGGTTAGTCATCCAGATCCAAACCCTTGTTTGTGTGATCTAGTTAGGATCAGTTCTGTATGGTAATGGGATATGTTGTGATCTCCATCATCGACATCATCAAAACTCCTTTCGATTGATCAAAATTTTTCTGATTTAGACAACTAGAATGATCGATCATCTAAATCATTCTAATTGCTCCCAAAATCCACCAGTGACACCTAGCAATATATGGTGGCAACCCATCAAAACTAAAAATGAACCTCTCGGTGCAGCTACTTATGTGATTATGTTCTTCTATTTTGAGCCCCGATCAGATTAGGGTTAAGGTGAACTCGTCAAACCCTATTTTCTATCATATGATTTAATCATTCGATTCAAGACCGATGTGAAAATCTTAAAAGAAACTCTTTCTATTATTTCACTCTGCAATGGCCATGGGCTTATAGACTTGATTCTCATGATCATCATAGGGCTGCTCCTCATCCACCGAGGTAGATAGATTTCCTCTTGGTGCAATCCAATTCCTACAATGAACATGCTATAGCCAACATACACCTCAGGATTTGGAATGGTGAGGAGATTGAGTCATGGTGTAGTCAAACTATAACACCCTCAAGGTGAACTATCAATGCACCTTAGGTCAAAGAACCAGACACACCACTGCAGCTTCAAGTCAGTCATCGATGAGAAGGTAGACTTCCTTATGACTGCTCAAGGTGGTCACGCTCAGTGCCCTCGTTCTCTAACGAGTATCTATACTCTCGCTCCAGTGTCTCTATACTGTAGACTCAAGACTCATCTACTATGAAGAAGTGATTGTACACTAATCTTTCAGATCAATCACCATCCTCACGATGATCCTACGGTCAGGAGCATTTTATGAGTTAATAAATAAAAATTCATGTCTTAAATTTTCAACTCTTGAAAATATGAATTATCATTTTCATTAACTCAAAGGATTTATCACAGACACTAAATACACATTTGTGATAGAAAATAATCCATTTTATTATTTATAGTCAAAATTATAATTTTGCCCCTAGAAGTGTATTACAAGTGTCAGTCAATTCTGGCTTCTAGGGCACACATATCTAACATAACTCCCCACAGCAACATATTCAGCCTCAGTGGTTGACCGTGCTATAGAGTTTTGCTTCTTGCTATACCAAAAAATCAAGTTCAATCCTAGAAATTGACAAGGGCCACTAGTACTCTTTCTATCAATTCTACATTCTCCATAGTCTGCATCAGTGTATTCTATCAATTCAATAGAGGATTGTTTTAAGTACCAAAGTCCTAAGTTATGTGTATAGATTAAATATCTAAAAATTCTCTTGACAGCTAGTAAATGAGATTCTTTAGGGTTAGATTGAAATATAGCATACATGCAAATACTAAACAATATATCAGGTCTACTTATAGTTAAATAAAGTGAGGATCCAATCATACCTCTATAAAGCTTTTCATTTATAGTTTTACCATTTTCATCTTTGTCGAGTTTGCTTGAGGGGCTTATTAGTGTGCCGATCACTTTTTCATTTTTCATACCAAACTTCCTTAGCATTTTCTTGATGTACTTGGTTTGGCTAATGAAAATACCTTCCGTTGATTATTTGATTTATAGTTCAAGAAAGAAATTCAGGTCCCCCATCATGCTCATTTCAAATTCACCCTACATCATCTTTGCAAACTCTTGACAAAGAATTTTATTAGTAGCTCCGAATATAATGTCATCCATATATATTTGAACTACAAGAAGATCATTATTTTTTTTTTCAAAAAAAAGAGTGGTGTCTACAATTTCTCTAATAAAATTATTTTATAATAAAAATTTACTCGATCTCTCATGCCATGCTCTAGGTACTTGTTTAAGTCTATAAAGTGCTTTGTTTAATTTATACACATGATTAGGAAGTGAGTGATTTTTAAAGTCAGGTGGTTATTCTACAAATACTTCTTTAGCAATATAACCATTCAAGAAGGCACTTTTCACATCCATTTGAAATAATTTAAAGTTCATGTAGCAAGCAAAAGCAAGTAACAATCTAATAGCCTCTAATCATGCTACAGGAGCATATGTTTCATCAAAGTCAATCCCTTCTTCTTGATTATATTCCTTAGCAACTAGTCTAGCTTTATTTCTTACAATATTAACATGTTCATCTAATTTATTCCAAATACCCATTTTATGCCAATTATAGAATGGTCAAGGGGTCTGTTTACAAGAGTCCATACATTATTTCTTTCAAATTGGTTTAGTTCATCTTGCATGGCTAGCATCCAATTAGAGTCTTTCTCAACTTCTTCGATGTTTTTAGATTTTATTTGTGAAATAAATACAAGATAATCAAATGTATCTTTAAAAAAAGATCTAGTTCTTATCCCTTGTGAAGGATCACCTAAAATCAATTTTCTTGGGTGATTATGTGCATACCTCCACTCCTTAGATAGATCACTATGATCATTAGATGCTTCATTCTCACCGTCCTTATCTTGTTCAATGATTATTGTAGATTTACCTTTGTCATGAATGTTGTTGTCCCTCAAGTTTAGCTCCTTTATTCCATCTTCGAGAATTTCTATGTCATCATCAAAAACATCTTCCTTTCTCGAAGATTGATTGTTAGCTTCATCAAAAATGATATGTATTAATTTTTCAACAATCAAAGAGTATTTGTTGAAGACTTTATATGCTTTGCTAGATGTAGAGTATCCAAGAAAGATACCCTCATCTATCTTAGCATCAAATTTACCTAGATTATCTTTACCGTTATTATGAATGAAATATTTACAACCAAAAATATGAAAATAATTAATATTAGATCTTTTTCCTTTCCAAAGTTTATAGGAGGTTTTCTTTAAGATTGGGTGAATAGAAACTCTATTTAGGATGTAACATGCTGTGTTAATAGCTTTAGTCCAAAGGTATTTGGATAGATTTTCTTCACACAACATGGTACGGGCCATATCAACTAAGGTTCTATTTTTTCTTTCAACAACTCCATTTTGTTGAGGGATTCTAGGTGTAGAAAAATTATATTCTATGCCATGTTCATTGCAAAATTCTTCAAAATATTTGTTTTCAAATTTTGTGCCATGATCACTATGGATACATACCACAGTTGAATTCTTTTTATTTGTTATCTTCTTATAAAACTTTGAAAACATTGAAAATGCTTCATCTTTATGGGTCAAAAATAAAACTCAGGTAAAACGAGAGTAGTCATCAGCAATGACAAGACTATACTTTTTCCTCCTAGGCTTATGGTCCTAGTAGGTCTAAACAAAACCATATGTATTAATTCAAGAGGCCTAGAAGTTGAAATTATATTTTTAGATTAAAAACTCTTTCTAGTTTGTTTTCTAAATTGGCAAGCATCACAAACATGATCAACTTTAAAATTTAGTTTTGGTAGCCTCTTAACTAAGTCTTTATTAAGCAATTTATATAGAGTATGCATGCTAGCATGACCTAACCTATAGTGCCAAAGTAAACTAGTTTCTTTGATGTTAGCATTCATTGCAACTAGGCATTGGTCACTCTTCATGGCAATTTCATCAAGATTCATGATGTAGATGTTGCCACACCTAAATCTAATAAATTTTAAACTATCATCCAAGGAACTAGATACTTTGCACAAAGAAGATTCAAAGAAAACTTTAAAACCTTTATCACATAATTGACTAATACTAAGCAAGTTATGTTTTAAATTATCAACTAATAATACATTATCTATGAAGGTGGAAGGAGTAATCTGAATTTTACCATAGCTAATTATTTTATCTATGTCATTGTCACCAAAGGTAACTACTCCCCCTTCCTTCCTTTCTAGGATGACGAATTGCTCCTTATCATCCGACATATGCCTTGAGCAGCCACTATCTAAGTACCACTTTTGTTTAGATCCTTGAGCTGCAAAGCATTCCTTCACAAACAATCAAGTGATAGTTTTAGGTACTCAAGTCTTCTTGGATCCTTTTGGGTTAGTGGTTATGGTTCTTTTTGGAATCCAAATTCTTTTAACTTGTTTTTCATTGAATTTTTTAGTATTACACTCAAATGCTTTATGTTCTACTTTTCTACATCTAAAGCAAGTGATATGTGAAGTGCTAATTTATATGGGTGTAGTAAAAAAATTCTTTAGAAACTTAGTTTTATCTTTAGATTTATATCCTAGTCTGGCTTTATCATAAACTCCTCTTTGATTATTTAAAATCATTTACAATTTTTTAGAACTACAAGTAAATTTATCAACTAAAGATTTTAATTTATCCAATTCATCCTTTATGATTTTGTTTTCTTCTTTTAACTTATTATGGTTACTAATTACCTCTTTCTTTTCTTTTAAAAGAGTTTGAGTCATTTCCTTAAGATTTTTATTTTTTATATTAATCTTTTTGAAATCTTTCTTCAAGTCGTAAAAAGCATCTTAAAGCTCATCAAAAGTAAAATCTGAGTCAAGAGTGGAGGATACCTCATCATCTTATGCCGTGAAATATAAGTTTGCTTCATTTTGGTTTTCTTCCTCCGAGCTTGACTCATCACTCCAAGTTGCTAGCATAGCTTTCTTTTTTATTCTTTTTGGTTCCTTCTTTAACTGAGGACATTCAGTCCTAAAATATTCTGGCTTCTTGCATTCGTAGCAAGTGGGCTTATCCTTCTCTTTTTCTTTCTCTTTCTTCCTACTAGCTTCTCTTCTAATGAAGCTCCTCTTCTTGAATCCTTGTCTTCTTTTTCCCATAGATTTCTTGAATTTTTTGATCACCAGGGTCATGTCTTCATCATTCTCCTTACTGGTGGATAGATCATCTTCTTCTTCAGTTGCCATAGATTTTAGCACTATTATTTTCTTCTTCTTATTGTCCTCTTAATCATGCTGACTCATGGCAAGTTCATGTGTCATCAAGGATCCAATGAGCTCCTCTAGAGGTAGAGTGTTCAGATTATTTGCCTCCTGGATGGTTGTCACCTTGGCTTTCCATGTCCTAGGCAAAGACCTGAGAATCTTTCTTACCAATTCAACTATTAGTGTAAACTTTTTCTAAGCTTTTCAAACCATTTATAATATCAATGAACTTTATGTATATGCTAGTGATAGATTCAGTAGGATCCATTTTAAATAATTCATATTGGAGAATTCGCATGTTAATCTTTATTTTTTTTACTTGATTTGTTCCTTCATGTGTGACCTCAAGTCTATCTCAAATTTTCTTAGCTAAATTGTAAGTAAAAATTTAGTTAAATTCATTTGCATTAAGGGCACAGTAGAGTACATTCATTGTCTTGGCATTTAATTGGATAAATTTCTTGTCTGTCTCATCCCAATCCTTCTCCGACTTAAGAGAGAATGTGCCATTGACAATGATTGTAGGTGTGTGTGGGCCATTGACAATAACACTCCATATGTCATAGTTGAGGGCTTGAATAAAAATGCGCATATGAGCTTTCCAATAGGTAAAGTTGGACACATTGAAAAGAGGTGGCCTATTTGTAGATTGCCCTTTGGCAAGTGAACCTCCTAGTTGGGTTGACATGATCTTTGTCTCTAGTTGATAAAATCAATAATTAGTAGAGAACCAAGGCTTTAATACCAGTTATTGCTAGGTAGACAACCCAAGAGAGGGGGGGTGTGAATTGGGTTTTCAAAAATTTAAAGTAGATATGTATGGTGAAAAAAGTTTGAAGCCTATGTGAATCAGATGAGAGAGCAAATAAAAGACATAAGCAATAGCACGCATATAAGTAAGAGAATTTTATAGTAGTTCGGTGCACTCCCAATACCTACGTCCACTCTCCAAGCAAGACTCTTGAGAATTTTACTATAATCCTGCAAGATTACAGTCAGATAGTTTTCTCGGGATCACTATCCAAAAATTCAGTTACTTTTTTCTTTAGGTTTACCTACCACAACCCTTACAAAGATCAGACAAATCCGAGACAAACAATAGGAAGAAAAACCCCAAAACCCAAGTTCTAGCCTCAGCTGAAATAAAGTACATGAAAGAGAAAGAAAGATTTTACAACAAAGAATGCTCCTTTGATTGACCAGAAAGATTATCATTGTAGTTCATTGGAAGCCTCCTTGAATGCTTAGAGTTATTGCACTTGAGGGCTTTTCAATGCTTGAGAGAACTATTTGATTGGAGATTTATGTATTCATTAAAAAATAGGGTGTGCATTTCTTTCTCTCATTTTTTTTAGATCTTTAAAAAATACAGCTTCTTCCTTTTATATTTGGTGCATTCCCTCTCTTCTAATAATGATTAAAGTTTAGAAAAAGTGAAATCCAACCATTGGAGAGCAGCAACTAGCCATTGAAGATAAGAAAAAATGATCTGGAATGTCCCGTCAAAAGGTTATCCTCGTGTCTTGAGACCTCTCGATTTATCTTGAGACATCTCATCAGGATACGAGGTTTCTTAGTTTGATCAGAAGAGCTCTCATCTTTAGTCACTCAAAAAAATTGCTTTCTGAAAAAATTGACTTGCCTAAGATCGAGAGCTCTTGATTCTAAACGAGACGTCTTGCTGGAACTGTGAGACCTCTTAAGAATCCTATGAGACCTCTTACTCTCAGGATGCAGAAACTATATTTCTATCTTCTGAGATCGAGAGCTCTCGAGATTCACTTGAGACCTCTCAAAATCATGCTAGAAGCTCATTTGGGCATGCTAGGCCTCACGAGAGCTCTTGAAAAAATTCCAAGACATCTCGAAAACTACTCCAAGGCTATTTTGAGGGATTTTTGCACCAATCAAGGGGATTTAATTTCTATTTGAATTGAGCTTTGTATCATTCTCATTTTGATCAAAGAGCTCTCTTTCTTCTAACATTAGAATACTTAAAATAAAATATATTAATAGTCATTTTCTTTAATATTTGGTCATCATCAAAATCACGTAGGGGAGGTCAACACAGTTGATGGACTGGATGTTCGAGATGACCTTGCTAAAGAACAGACGGAACCCATGGAAGATCTTGTCTCAATCCCTTTAAATGATGGAAACAAAGAGCACACAGTGCAGATCGGCTCCAACCTAGCGAAGAAGAATGAAAGCAGCTCGTCATCTTCTTACAAAGAAATGCAGATGTTTTTGCTTGGGTCCCAACAGACATGTCCGAAATTGATGCTAAAGTTATGAAACATCATCTAGCTGTCAATCCCAAATATCGGCCAGTAAAAGAAAAAATCCGCAACTATGCCCCTGAGAGATAGAAGGTGATTGCGGAAGAAGTTAATAAGCTTTTTAAGCATGGATTCATCCGAAAAGTCTCCTATTCGAACTGGGTCTCTAATATAGTCCTCGTCAAAAAAGCAAATGGTAAATAAAGAATGTGTATCGACTTCAAGAAGTTGAATAAGACCTGTCCAAAAAATAGCTAACCCCTATCCAGAATTGATCAACTAGTGGATGCAACTTCAAGCCACGAACTCCTCACTTTTATGGATGCCTTCTCTGGCTATAACCAAATCTGGATGGCATCGAAAGATGAGGAGAAGATCCCTTTTATTACTGACCGTGGTCTCTATTATTATAGGATTATGCCTTTTGGGCTAAAAAATGCAGGAGCAACCTATCAATGCCTGGTGAATAGGATCTTTAAGGAGTAGATCTACCGTAACATGGAGGTTTATGTAGATGACATGCTTATTAAGAGCCAAACTTTGATAAATCATATAGCCGACCTTGAGGAGACCTTCAGTGCCCTCTGAAGATACAAGATGAAACTGAACTCGACCAAGTATGCCTTCGGCTTGACTTCAAGTAAGTTCTTGAGGTTCATGGTGTCGAGGCACGGAATCAAAGCAAATCCAAAGAAGATTTGGGCCATTCAAGAGATGACTATCCTAAAATCGATAAAGAAAGTTCAACACCTAATAAGAAAGGTGGTAGCTCTAAACCGCTTCATCTCAAGGTCGGTCGAATGATGTATGCCTTTCATCCAAGTCCTCAAACATCCAAAGAACTTCTACTGGACTGCTGAATGTTAACAAACATTTAAAGAACTCAAGAACTACTTCAGCTTGCCCCTTATTGGTAAAGCACAAACCTAGAGAAGAACTATTTTTGTACTTGGCGGTCTCCCTAGCAGCCCTTGCAGCAATCTTAGTCAAAGAAAAAGCAAAAGTTCAGCAGTTGATCTACTATATAAGCTAGGTTCTGAGGGATACTGAGATCAGGTTGTTAGATATGTGTGTCCTAGAAGCCAGAATTGGATGACACCTATAATACGCTTCTAGGGGTAAAATTATAATTTTGACTATAAATAATAAAATGGATTATTTTCTATCATAAATGTGTATTTAGTGTCTATGATACATTTCTTGAGTTAATGATAATGATAATTCCTATTTTCAAGAGTTGAAAATTTAAGACAAGAATCTTCATTATTAACTCATAAAATGCTTCCGACCGTAGGATCATCATGAGGATGGTGATTGATCCAAAAGGTTGGTGTACAATTGCTTCTTCATAGTAGATGAGTCTTGAGTCTACGATGCAGAGACACCAAAGCGAGAGTACAGATACTCATTAGAAAATGAGGGCACTGAGCATGACAACCTCGAGCAGTCATAAGAAAGTCTACCTTCTCATCGATGACTGACTTGAAGCTGCAGTGGTGTGTCTAGTTCTTTAACCTAAGGTGCATCGATAGTTCACCTTGAGGGTGTTATAGTTTGACTACACCATGACTCGATCTTCTAGTATTTGAAATCCTGAGGTGTATGTTGGCTATAGCATGTTCATTGTAGGAATTGGATTGCACCAAGAGGGAATCTATCTACCTCGGTGGATGAGGAGCAGCCCTATGATGATCATGAGAATCAAGTCCATATGCCCATGGCCATGGTAGAGTGAAATAATAGAAAGAGTTTCTATTAAGGTTTTCACATTGGACTTGAATCGAATGATTAAATCATATGATAGAAATTAGGGTTTGACAAGTTCACCTTAACCCTAATATAATCGGAGCTCAAGATAGAAGAACTTAATCACACAAGTAGCTGCATCGAGAGGTTCATTTTTAATTTTGATGGGTTGCCACCATATACTGCTAGGTGTCACTAATGGATTTTGAAAGCAATTAGAATGATAGATGATCAATCATTCTAGTTGTCTGAATCAGAAGAGTTCTGATCCATCGGAAGGAGTTTCGATGATGTCGATGATAGAGATCACGACATATCCCATTACCATACAGAACTGAACCTAACTGGATTACACAAATAAAAGTTTGGATCTGAATATCAGCAATTAGACTAATCCAGCTCAATTGATTTGAATTAGATTCAATTAGGTTCAAGGACATCGTGCTAGCACACGATTGAGCCTAACATTCTCCTTTTATTATCATTAAAAGTTGTCTCGACTGAGCCAAATGAGTTTGTGCTCACTCAGGTACCTTTACTTGGTTTGACTAAAGCTTGTTTAGATAAAAAAAGGATTGTCTTAATTTATAAGATAAATTTGAGATAACACCTACCATTTTTTCATCACCTACTAATTCTTGTCCTTTGACTTTGGTCAAACGTTGACCTTTGACCCTTGGACATCTGCCCATATGTCATGCACTTATTGAAAAGTAGATAGGGGCTTATCCTCTTACTAGAATTTAGATAGTAGGGGGCACATGCCTAGGGAGGCGTGCACCCATGGATAGGGATGCCTGGAGTCCCATGCGGATGGGACTCCAGGTTGCTTCTTGGTTTCTACTTAAGTGGCCCATAACTATAGATTTTGATTAGTCTTAGGTGCCATCTAAGGATGAATTTATGGAACTCTCATCTGATTGGATTAGGTGATGTCGTCCCACCAATCATATTTAGATCTAATTGCATGAAGCAACGTGATTGGCCTGGATGATGTGGCACTACATGGTGCAGTAGGGTCTATATAAATCCTATCTACACCCCACTTTTATAGAGTTTTCTCTTAGCCATGCCCCAAGGCTGCCCCTCTCCCTCCTCCATGCCATCTTTTGATCCTCTCTCTCCTCTCCATGCCCAAGGAAAGTTGGGCTTCAGTTTAGTGCGATCCAGGCAAGAAAAGATTGATGAGAAAGGAAGAAAGCAGCACTACTGCAGAGACGACTGCTGATCTTCAGAAGGAGTTTTGAAGATCCTCCAAATTAGATCTAGATCTAATTTTTGGAGAGATTATAAAGAAAGAGAAGATCTCTAGATTCAATCTGAGTGGATACCGATAGAGGCAAGGTGCTTGCGTGGCTAGATCCAGAACCTCAGGCAATCAGCAGGATCATCAAATGGTAATCTGATTACCCAGCATCAACGTATAATTAAATTAGATTTAATTTATTTTTATTTTTATCTATTAGATCTATAAAATTAGATCTAAAATATCTTATATCTGATCTAGATATATAAAAAAAAATTTTAAAATATCTCTCTTGATCCGATCAGATCTGAACGAACCTAATCTGGAAAATCAGGATTTCCCCTTCAACTGGTATCAGAGCCAGGTTCTCTAAATTATTTAGATCTAATTTTATTTATTTTTAATTTAAAAATTAGGTGACTTCAGATATTACATGATATGTGATTAGATCTGAAATCAAAAAAATTAAAATTAAATAATATAGATCTATGTTATATAATATGCATGATTGTTATAAAATAGAATAGTACTAGACGTAGTCTTGCATGATCATGATTTATTTTGATTAAATTATGAATTTAAACTTATTTATTTTTTATTTTTTGATGATTATAAATATTATAATAAGATCTAAAAAAATAGAAAATAAAATTATTTAATTTTTAGATCATATGAGATATGATGCATGCATGATTAGACTAGTTGTAGAATAGTTCTACATAATTATCTAGATTAAGATTTATTTTGATGTGATCAATTTAAATCTAATTTTTTAGATAATTATGAGATAATTTAGATCTAAAAAATATGCATGATATTATATATGAGATGTATGCAAAACATGTATTAAGTTAGATCAATTTTTATATATGAGATATATGATGTAGATCTAACTACTTTTATAGATTTATATTTCTAATTAAGGCATTTCCCTTGGCTGTCCGATCATAAGAATAAAGTAGGGTTTAAATGCCCTCTCCATCCATTCGATGGGATGTTCTTATGATGTGTAGGGGTGCTGTGCATTCGTCCTTAATCAGAAATCAAGAACTTACTTTCTACAAAATCCTAGATCCTAAAACCCTAGGATTTTATTTACATGTTTTGTTTGTGAACCCTAAACTTAATTCAGAATTAAGATTATAAAATATATGTTAGATCTAAAATTAAGAATTTTAGATCTAAGACATATTCATAAAATTGGGTTCAGGCTTGGGTAGCTCAATTAGGTCTAAGTGGTTGATCAAATCGAATCAAAAGTTGGTTAGATGGGATCAACAGTGCTTAAATTGACCAGCCTAATAGGATTAAGTCTGGGTCAAGATCGAGTCACATGAGTGATCGATCAAGCTAAGATCTAATTAGGCTCAGTGGTTATTGTTTGGATTGTAGGCTAATCCGATTGATTCTGGCTCAATAATTTGGTGTCTAAGGTAAGTCTGATAGATACGACTGACTGATTTTTAATTGGAAGCTACTCGACTCGAATGCATTCTTGTCAAGTTAATGGCATATCTCTTCCACCGATCTCACTTACCTGACCATGTTTGCTGACTCAGTTATGATCTGAGGTGGTCAATAATCTGAGCTAACCCATGCCACTAGGTTAGTCATAATAGTTATGACTATATCAAGTCTAGTTTAATGAGACCTAAATCAAATCTCTCTAAGAAAAGATTAAGTCTAAGGTCTTCCATCATTGTTGATGTGCGGGCCCTTCCTGGGGTTGATTATTCTCGGTTGGTTACAGTAGTTCAGTTACACTGAAAAGATGCAACCATATCTATTAGGCATTGGATGCTACGGGCTAAAGGATGAATTAGGCTCAATATTTTAGATACGGTGAGTGACTCAATTAGAAATCCAATCTATGCAAATGGTGGATCTGACTTAACTAAGGAGTGGATCAATATTCTGGGCACGGTGAGATTCATGAATTAGAGATCAAGTTTGGGTGCACCATGATTAGAGAATCATTGAACAAAAGTTGTTCACTCATCGGCTAACCCATCATCAATAACTGTTAGGTGAGGTGATCAGTCAGTTGATGGGACCGCACCATCTACTAGAAATCATTAATCATGGAGATTTTTGCATCTCTATAGAGGAAGTGTAAGGATCTAAGAAAATAGTGGGAGCTAATTTATTTAAAAATAAAATCTCTAAATAAATTAGTTAAGTCTTAATTACAATATCTAACTAGAAACTTTGACTCTCTATAGGAAAATGTCTACATCCAACCCACTAGCATGAATCCTGGACACCCATAGATTGATCGGACTAAATTATAAGGATTAACTCTAGAACTTCAAAATTATTTTGAATTCTAAAAAGTTAACTCATGTATTAGATCAGGACCCTCCCACCTTACCAGCCCGTCCATCTGCTAAACAGAAAGCATCTCTAGATAAGTGGACGAACGAAGATAATAATGAGAGATATTACATGTTGGGCTCGATGTTTGATGAATTTCAGTGCCAACATGAAGATATCAGGACTGCTCGCCAAATGTTGGCTCATCTACAAGAGATGTTTGGTGAACAGAGTCGCGCAGCCAAGTATCAAGTCACTAAACAACTATTCAAGGCTAAGATGCATGATGGGCAGTCAGTCCAAGATCATTATCTGATGATGATCAAGGATTTGAAAAAGCTTAAGAAGCTTAGAGTGAAGTTAGACTTGAATCTGCAGAATGATATAATTCTGCAATCTTTGATTGATGCGTATGGGCAGTTCATCATGAACTACCATATGCATAAACTTCAAAATCCTTGGCCGAACTTATGAACATGCTGGTTACAGTTGAGCTTTCTATGAAAGATTTTAAAGGCTCAGTACTTGCTATGGAATGGACTTCTTCTAAGAGAAAGTCTTTTGAAAGGAAGAAGAAGTCTGTGAAAAAGCAGAAGATGGAAGGAGGAAAAAATAAAAAGGCAGAGCTGAAAAAGAAGGCCGCTGACAAAGAAAAGTATTTTCATTACAACAATGAAGGCCACTGAAAGTGGAACTACCCTACATACCTAACCATCCTGAAGAATAAGAAGGAGGCAGGTCCTTCTGGAGGTATGCTCGTTATTGAGTCTAACCTTATGGTTTCTTCTACATCCAGTTAGGTGCTTGACTCTGATTCTAGTGCTCATTTATGCACTTTCATGCAGGATCTTAAGGATAGCAGGAGGCTGAGGGATGGTGAGATGATCCTGCACATCGAAAATAGAGCAAGAGTTGCTACCATGATCGTAAAAACATATCCTCTTCGACTACCATCTGGTTTAGACTTAGTGTTAAAAGACTGTTATTATATGCCTGCAACAAGCAGGAATTTGATTTCTATTTCTTGCCTAGCATTAGAAGGCTATGTAATTAGTTTTCTTAAGGACCATTGTAACATTCTTTATGAAAGAAATAAAATTACAAGTGGTTTTCTTATTAACGGTCTTTATCAGTTATATATTGATGTATCTCTTTTTATTATCGAGCAAAATGTGAAAATCATGAAACGACCTGGGGATAGTCCAAATGATAGGTATCTACAGCACCTAAGACTAGGTCATATAGCAGAAGATAGGGTTAACAAATTGGAGAAAACCAGGCTATTGAGTCCATTGACTTTTGAGTCATATCCAATTTGTGAATCTTGTCTTCATGGCAAAATGACTAAGCTCCCTTTTGTAGGACATGGGGAAAGGGCCACGGATCTTCTTGCCTTAGTACATACTGATGTGTGCGGCCCATTTGATGTGCCGACTAGAGGCAACTTTATCTACTTCATAACCTTTATTGATGATTTATCTAGGTATGGGTATGTGTATCTTATGAGACATAAGTCTGAAGCTTTTGAAAAGTTCAAAAAATTCAGACATGAAGTAGAAAAGCAAACTAAAAAATCCATCAAGGTTCTTCAATCAGATCGAGGAGGTGAATACCTTAGTCGAAAATTTCTAGACTATCTTAAGAAAAATGGAGTAGTCTCTCAATGGACTCCACCTACAACACCTCAACTCAATAGGGTTTCAGAATGGAGGAATCGGATTCTATTAGATATGGTTCGATCCATGATGAGCTTCATAGACCTTCTTGATTTTCTTTGGAGATACTGTTTGTTAACTAAAATATACTTACTGAATAGGGTTCCTTCTAAAATCGTTCCTACCACACCGTATGAGATATGGCATGGTAAGAAACCAAGTCTGAGTCATCTCAGAATTTAGGATTGTCTGGCACATGTCAAAAGACAACAAGAGAACAAGTTAGACTTTAGGTCCTTTAGAGCTCGATTTATAGGATATCCTAAAGAGTCATTAGGATATTATTTCTACATTCCATAAGTTCATAATGTGATTGTGAGTCAACATGCCATCTTTCTTGAAAAATAGTTTATTCAAGATAGCGGCATTGGAAAGTAGATCAAGCTCGAGAAGAAAGTCTCACAAGAGCAACGAGCTAAGGACCAAATGGAACCAAATCAAGTTAAGCCAATCCAATCACTACCTCTACCTCATAGATCGAAAAGAGTTTTCCATCCCCCTAAGAGGTACTTAGGTACTATTTCAGAGAAAGTAGAAAAATGTTCCTCATAGGTAATGGGGTTCATGGTGATGATCCCAAAACCTATAATAAGGCAATATCGGATATCGACTCTGAGAAATGGTTAGAGGCAATGAAGTCAGAAATTGACTCGATGCACTTAAACCAAGTCTAGACCTTGGAAGATCCATGAGAAGGTATAGTACCTATTGGATGTAAATGGATCTACAAGAGAAAGATTGGTGTAGATGGAAATGTGGAGACATTCAAAGCTAGATTAGTGGCAAAAGGTTATAGTCAATGTGAAGGCATTGACTATTAAATACCTTTTCGCTAGTAGCTATGCTAAAATTCATTCGTACATTGCTTACTGTTGCAGCCTATTTTGATTATGAAATATGACAAATGAATATGAAAATGGCATTCTTAAATGGGTATCTTGAGGAAGATATCTATATGGAACAGTCACTAGGTTTCACATCCAGTGATGATGATCACAAGATATGCAAGCTGTAAAGGTACATATATGGACTTAAGCAAGCATCTCGAAGTTGGAACACTCGCTTTAATGATGTGATCAAATTATTTAGTTTCATCAAAAATGAGGAGGAGCCTTATGTTTTCAAAAAGGTCAGTGGAAGCACTATTATTTTCCTCGTATTGTACATGGATGACATCCTCCTTGTTGGGAATGATATTCCCATGTTGACCATAGTTAAAATATGGTTATCTAAAGAATTCTCCATGAAAGACCTAGGAGTAGCATCCTTTATTCTAGGAATTAAGGTCTATAGAGATAGACTGAATAGGATGCTAGGACTTTCACAAAAGATGTACATAGAGGAAGTGCTAAAAAGGTTAAGCATGAAAATCTCTAAGAGGGGTTTGGTATCCTTCAGACATGGCATTCATCTTTCCAAGAAGATGTGCCCTAGCACACTTGAGGAAATAGAATGCATGAGTAAGATCCCTTATGCTTCAACAATAGGGAGCCTCATGTATGCCATGTTAAGTACACAATCTGATATAGCCCATACTGTGAGTATCACGAGCAGATATCAGTCAAATGCAGATAAAGAACACTGGACTTCTATGAAATGTATCCTTAAGTACTTGAGAAGAACTAAGGATATGTTGTTGGTCTTTGGTAATGGAGAACTCCAAGTCCAGGGATACATAGACTCGAATTTTATATCCGATGTAGATGATCGAAAGTCGACATCTGGGAGTCTATTTGTGTGCAATGGTGGAGCTGTCAGCTAGAAAAGTTCCAAGCAGACAGTGATAGCATATTCCACCATGGAAGCAAAATACATCGCTGCATCAGAAGCTGCTAAGGAGGCATTCTGGTACAAGAAGTTTGCCATAGAGATCAGAGTGATGCCATCAGATGCTATTCCTCTATACTGCGACAATAATGACGCCATAGCCCTTGCTAAGGAGCTGAGGTCTCACCAAAAATTCAAGCACATCGAGCGGCGATACCACCTCATCCACGATTACCTCGAGAAGGAATACGTCGAGGTCAAAAGAGTCAACTCTGCAGACAATACGCGGATCCGCTTACAAAGCCATTGGGTCAGCAGAAGATTGAAGCCTACCTTGAGAAGTTGGGACTTAGATTTATAGCCAATTGGCTTTAGATCAAGTGGGAGTTTGTTAGATATGTATGCCCTAGAAGCTAGAATTGGCTGACACTTGTAATACACTTCTAGGGGCAAAATTATAATTTTAACTATAAATAATAAAATAGATTATTTTCTATCATAAATATGTATTTAGTGTCTGTGATACATCCCTTGAGTTAATGGTAATGATAATTCTTATTTTCAAGAGTTGAAAATTTAAGACAAGAATTTTCATTATTAACTCATAAAATGCTCCCAACCGTAGGATCATCATGAGGATGGTGATTGATCCGAAAGGTTAGTGTACAATCGCTTCTTCATAGTAGATGAGTCTTGAGTCTACGGTGTAGAGACACTGGAGTAAGAGTACAGGTACTCATTAGAGAACGAGGGCACTGAGCATGACCACCTCGAGCAGTCATAAGGAAGTCTAATTTCTCATCGATAACTGACTTGAAGCTGCAGTGGTGTGTCTGATCCTTTGACCTGAGGTGCATCGATAGTTCACCTTGAGGGTGTTATAGTTTAACTACACCATGACTCGGTCTCCTAGTCATTCAGAATCCTGAGGTGTATGTTGGCTATAGCATGTTCATTGTAGAAATTGGATTGCACCAAGAAAAAATCTATCTATCTCGGTGGATGAGGAGCAGTCCTATGATGATCATGAGAATCAAGTCCATAAGCCCATGGCCAAGGCAGAGTAAAATAATAGAAAGAGTTTCTATTAAGGTTTTCACATCGAACTTGAATCGAATGATTAAATCATATGATAGAAATTAGGATTTGACGAGTTCACCTTAACCCTAATCTAATCGGGGCTCAAGATAGAAGAACTTAATCACATAAGTAGCTGCACCGAGAGGTTCATTTTTAGTTTTGATAGGTTACCACCATATACTGCTAGGTGTCACTGATAGATTTTGAGAGCAATTAGAATGATTTAGATGATCGATCATTCTAGTTGTCTGAATTAGAAGAGTTCTGATCCATCGGGAAGGAGTTTCGATGATGTCGATGATAGAGATCATGACATATCCCATTACCATGCAGAACTGAACCTAACTGGGTCATACAAACAAGGTTTAGATTTGGATATCATAAATTGGACTAACCTAGTTCAATCGATTTGAATTAGATTCAATTAGGTTCAAGAAAATCGTGCTAGCACACGATTGAGCCTAACGTTCTTCTTTTATTATCATTAAAAGTTATCTCGATTGAGCTAAATGAGTTTGTGCTCATTAAGGTACCTTTACTTGGTTTGACTGGAGCTTGTTCGGGTCAGAAAAGGGTTGTCTTAATTAATGAGATAAATTTGAGACAACACTTGCCATTTTTCCATCACCTGCTAATTCTTGTCCTTCGACTTTGGTCAAACGTTGACCTTTGACCCTTGGATATCTACCCATGTGTCATGCACTTATTGGAGAGCAAATAGGGGCTTATCCCATTATTAGAATTTAGAAAGGAGGGGGTGTACACCTAGGGAGTCGTGCACCCATGGATAAGGATGCCTAGAGTCCCACGCGGATGGGACTCTAGGTTGCTTCTTAGTTTCTACTTAGGTGGCCCATAACTATAGACTTTGACAAGTCTTAGGCACCATCTAAGGATGAATTTATGGGGCTTTTATCTGATTGGATCAGGTGATGTCATCCCATGAATCAGATTTAGATCTGATTGCATGAAGCAATGTGATTGGCCGGGATGATGTGGCACTGCATGGCGCAGTAGGGTCTATATAAACCCTATCTACGCCCTACTTTTATAGAGTTTTCTCTTAGCCATGCCCCAAGGCTGCCCCTCTCCTTTCTCCATGCCATCTTCTGATCCTCTCTCTCCTCTCCATGCCTAAGAAAAGTTGGGCTTCTATTTGGTGCAATCCAGGCAAGAAAAGGCTGACGAGAAACGAAGAAAGCAGCAATGCTGCAGAGACGACTACTGATCTTCAGATGGAGTTTTGAAGATCCTCCAAATTAGATCCAAATCTAATTTTTAGAAAGATGATAAAGAAGGAGAAAATCTTCAGATCCAGTCCAAGTGGATACCGATAGAGGCCAGGCGCTTGCATGGCTAGATCCAGAACCTTAGGTAATCAGCAAAATCATCAAAGGATAATCTGATTACCCAGCATCAAGGTATAATTAAATCAGATTTAATTTATTTTTTTTATTCATTAGATCTATAAAATCAGATCTAAAATATCTTAGATCTAATCTAGATACATGAGAGAAATTTTTGAAATCTCTCCTTGATCCGATCAGATCTGAACGAACCTAATCCAAAAAATCAGGATTTTTCCTTCATAGGTACACTAAGTTAGAAAAGCTAACTTATGCTCTACTGATTGCAGTCTGGAGACTCCGACCTTACTTCCAAGGGCATACTATAACTCTCCTTACCAATCAATCAAGATAGTTCTTCATTGAACAGATGCCTTCAGAAGAACTACAAAATAGATAGTTGAGCTTATAGAGTTTGACATCAACTTCCAACCTCGACCATCAATCAAGGCTCAAATATTGATAAATTTTATAGTAGAATGTACTATTCTAGATGAGATCTAACTTGAGTAGAATGAAATTAGTATTCCATGGCTACAACCAAGCCCTCCTGAAAAAAGAGCAGACCTTTCTAAAGGCTTCTAGATGCTGTATGTGGATGGTTCATCCAATGCTTCAGGCGTAGGTACTGGGCTGATCTTGGTTAACCTGGAGGGAGTTATTGCTAAATATGCATTGCATTTTGAGTTTCCTATAACAAACAATGAGGCAGAGTATGAGACTTTGATTGTAGGGTTGAGAATAGCCAAAGAACTGAAAGTAAATTGACTCCAAGCTTACAGTGACTCCTAATTGATAGTAGGACAAGTTAGTGATAATTACGAAGCCAGGGAGGAAAGCATGATGAAGTATCTTGAGAAAGTAAAGAATCTTACTTCTACCTTTAGCAGTTTTGACATCAAGTAGATTCTGAAAGCAAAAAATGTCAGGGCCGACCTTCTCTCCAAGTTAGCCACACTAGCCCCAAACGAACTACCAAGAGAAGTTCTCTTTGAAGTTTTGAAATGCCTAAGTTCGAAGGAATCCTAGGCCGTAATGCAGGTTGACCATGAGCCCGGCTAGATCGACCCACTGGTTGCTTATCTCAGGGATGGAATCCTTCCTTATGATCCAAAAGAAGCTCGAAAACTTAGAAATCAAGCCTCCCAGTATGTTCTATATAAAAATATGTTATATAAAAGATCATACTCTTTGCCACTCTTGAAATATCTCTGACCTTCTGAGGCTAATTTTGTACTATGGGAGGTGCATGATGGAGTATATGGAAATCATTTGGGAGCTAGAGCCTTATCATACAAACTACTTCCGTAGGATAACTATTGATCAATAATGTACCAAGATTCTATAGAGTACATTAGAAAATATGATCGATGTCAAAGAAATGCAAGTATTCAAAGACAACAGGCCTTTGAGCTTACCCCTCTGAGCGCCCCATGGCTATTTGTACAATGGAGAATGGACATACTTGAGCCCTTTTTCATGGCATTCGGATAGCAAAAGTTCCTCCTGATGGCAATTGATTACTTCACAAAATGGGTTAAGACCGAATCCCTAGCAAAAATCATGGAAGCAAAGATGCAAGACTTCATCTGAAAGTTAATTATTTATAGATTTGGCCTACCTCGGATCCTTACAATAGATAATGGGTGATAGTTTACTAAAACAAAATTCATCGAGTTCTATGAAGACCTGAATATCTCCCATAATTTTACATCAATCGCCCATCCACGGGCAAATGTGAAAGAAAATCTTGATTTTTCAGACCAAGTTCATTCAGATCTGATCAGATCAAGAGATATATTTCAAAAACTTTTCTCTTTGATCTGAATCAAATCTAGGATGTTTCAGATCTGATTTTTATTATTCTAATAATTAAAATAAAATATGGATAAATTAAATCAGATTTAATTTATCTTGATGTAGGATAATCCTATTACCCGTTGATGATCCTGTAAGCAGTGGAAGGTTCTGGATCTAGCCATGCAAGTGCCTGGCCTCTACCGATATCCACTCAGATTGGATTTGAAGATCCTCTTCTTCTGTACCACATCTCCAAAAATTAGATCTGAATCTAATTTGGAGGATCTTCAAAATTGCTTTCGAAGATCAGCAGTTGTCCTTTGTAGCAGCGCAGCCTTCTAGCTTTCTCTTGCCTAGATTGCACCAGCTGAGATCCCAAACTTCTTTGGGCATGGAGAGGAGAGGGAGAAGATGAACTTGGCATGGAGGAGGAAGAGAGAGGCAGTCTTAGGGCATAGAGAATTGTTCTTTCTTTGAGTTGGGCGCAGGGTCTTATTTATAGACTATGCGTGATCCAACTCCTCTTCATCCCAACCAATCACAATCCTTTGTGAAATTAGATCTAAATCTGATTGATGGGAATAGAGTCCCTTGGATTCATCCTTAAATGGTGCCTAAGATTAGTCAAAGTTGGTTCTTAGGAAGAGTCTAATCAGAATCCAATAAGGAGATGGAGTCCCTATCCAACAGGAACTCCTGGGCGCCTCAAGCTTGGGTGCATGCCACCCTTGGCGTGCACCCTCCTCCTTGCCAGTTTCTGGTAGGGGGCAAGCCCCCACCAGTAGGTGCATGACATGTGGATAGAAGTCAAAGTATCAATGGTCAATATTTGACCAATCAAAGGTCAACTTTTGACCAAAGTCAAAGGACGAGAAATGGCAGGTGACCAAAAATGGTAGATGTTGTCTTACAAAATAAGACAACCCTTTTCTGACCTGGATAGACTCCAGTCAGACCATGTGAAGGCTTCTGATCGAGCATAAACTCCTTTGGCTCAGTCAGGACAACTATTTATAATAGTAAAAGAAGAACGTTAGGTTCAATCGAGTGCTAGCATGATTTCCTTAAACCTAATTGAATCTCATTCAGATCAATTGAACTGGATCAGTTCAATTGATGATCACCAGATTCAAACCCTTATTTGTGTGACCTAGGTAGGTTTAGTTCTATATGGTAATGGGATATATCATGATCTCTATCATTGACATCATCAAAACTCCTTTTGATGGATTAGAACTCTTCTTATTCGAACAGCTAGAATGATCGATCATCTAAATCATTCTAATTGCTCCCAAAATCCACCAGTGACACCTAGCAGTATATGGTGGCAACCCATCAGAGCTGAATGCGAACCTCTTGGTGCAGCTATCTGTGTGATTAAGTTCTTCTATCTTGAGCCCCGATCAGATTAGGGTTAAGGTGAACTCGTCAAACCCTAGTTTCTGTCATATGATGTAATCATTCGATTCAAGTCTGATGTGAAAACCTAAATAGAAACTCTTTCTATTATTTCACTCTGCCATGGCCATGGGCTTCTGGACTTGATTCTCATGATCATCATAGGGCTGCTCCTCTACCACCGAGGTAGATAGATTCCATCTTGATGCAATCCAGTTCCTATAATGAACATGCTATAGCCAACATACACCTCAGGGTTCCAAATGGCTAGGAGACCGAGTTATGGTGTAGTCAAACTATAACACCCTCAAGGTGAACTATCGATGCACCTCAAGTCAAAGAACCAGACACACCACTGTAGCATCAATCAGTCATTGACGAGAAGGTAGACTTCCTAATGACTACTCGAGGTGGTCACGCTCAGTGCCCTCGTTCTCTAACGAGTACCTGTACTCTCACTTCGGTGTCTCCACACCGTAGACTCAAGACTCATCTACTAAAGAGAAGCGATTGTACACCAACCTTCCGGATCAATCACCATCCTCGTGATGATCCTATGGTCGGAAGCATTTTATGAGTTAATAATGATTATTCATGTCCTAAATTTTCAACTCTTGAAAATATGAATTATCATTACAATTAACTCAAAGGATGTATCACAGACACTAAATATACATATGTGATAGAAAATAATCTATTTTATTGATTATAGTCAAAATTATAATTTTGCCCTTAGAAGTGTATTATAAGTGTCAGTCAATTCTGGTTTCTAGGGCACATATATCTAACAATCTCCCACTTGTCCTAAAGTCAATTGGCTACAAGTCTAAGTCCCATCTTGTCAAGGTGCGCTTCAATTTTTTGTTGTCCCAATGGCTTTGTAAGTGGGTCTGCCGCATTGTCTGCGGAATTGACTCTCTTGACCTCGACGTAATCCTTCTCAAGATAATCATGGATGAGGTGGTATCATCGCTCAATGTGCTTAGATTTCTGGTGAGACCTCGGCTCCTTAGCAAGGGCTATGGCACCATTGTTGTCACAGTACAGAGGAATGGCATCTGATGGTATTATTTCGATTTCTATAGCAAACTTTTTGTACCAGAATGCTTCCTTCGTAGTCTCTGATGCAGTGATATATTCTGCTTCCATGGTGGGTCTGCTATCATGGTTTGTTTAGAACTCTTCCAGCTGACAGCACCACCATTGCACACAAACAGACTTTCAGATGTCGACTTTCGATGATCTACATCGGACATGAAATCCGAGTCTGTGTATCCTTGGACTCAGAGTTCTCCATTACCAAAGACCAACATCATATCTTTAGTTCTTCCTAAGTACTTAAGGATACATTTCACAGAAGTCCAGTGTTCTTCACTTGGATTTGATTGATATCTATTTGTGACACTCACAGCATGGGCTCTATCAGGTCGTGTACATAGCATGGCATACATGAGGCTCCCTATTGCAGAAGCATGAGGCTCCCTATTGCAGAAGCATAAGGGATCTTGCTCATGCGTTCTAGTTCCTTAGGTGTGCTAGGGCACATCTTCTTGGAAAGATGAATACCATGCCTGAAGGATATTAATCCCCTCTTAGAGTTTTCCATACTAAACCACTTTTAGTACTTCCTCTATGTACATCTTCTGTGAAAGTCCTAGCATCCTATTCGGTCTATCCCTATAGACCTTAATTCCTAGAATAAAGGATGCCTCACCTAGGTCTTTCATCGAGAATTCCTTGGACAACCATATTTTGACTGTCGTCAATATGGGAGTATCATTCCCAATAAGGAGGATGTCATCCACGTACAATATGAGGAAGACAACAACGCTCCCACTGACCTTTTTGAAGACACATGGTTTCTTTTCATTTTTTATGAAACCAAACATTTTGATCACATCATTGAAATGAATGTTCCAGCTCTGAGATGCTTGCTTAAGTCCATATATGGACCTTTATAGCTTGCAAACCTTGTGATCAGTATCATTGGATGTGAAACCTAGTGGCTGTTCCATATAGATATCTTCCTCAAGATATCCATTTAAGAATGTTGGTTATGTCCATTTGCCATATTTCATAATCGAAATAGGCTGCAACGGCAAGCAATGTGCGGATAATTTTAGCATAGCCACTGGAGAAAAGGTATCCTGATAGTCAATGCCTTTGCGTTGACTATAACCTTTTGCCACTAGTCTAGTCTTGAATGTCTCCACATTTCCATCTGCACCAATCTTTCTCTTGAAGAGCCATTTACACCCAATAGGTACTGGATAGAATCGCAATGTTATCGTTAAGACACTGTATTTATCAGTTTAATCCGACTTCTTAAAATAATTGAAAATGCATAGATAGCAGTGAGTCAGGTCGAATCCATAGGAAAGGTAGTATTTTAGATTTGAAATCTTTGATTTTTGAAAAGAAAAAGAAAATGATTTCAGTTTTGGAATCAAAAATAAAGTCGAAAGATTAAAAATAAAAATTAAAAGATGCAGAAATTTAAACTTGGTACTAAGATCTACTAATTAGATCTTAGCATGTACTTGCAATAAAATAAAAAGTAATAATTAAAGTATAAAAATTAAATTATAATAAAAAGCAAGAAATTAAAATATAGAAATAAAATTTTTATTAATTAAAATTTTAGAATTTAAATATATGGAATTTAAAAAGAATAAAATAGCCTGATCTCATATCTTGGATCGGCATTGGCAGAAAGATGGTGTAGAAATTTGGCTCTTCTTCTCGACATCCATTGCTTCAAAGCAGCTTTTAACCCATAGCCTAGCTTTGCCTTGTACCAAAGCTTCACCTTGATCGAAAATCTTGATTTTTGGAGGTCTGGAATCCTTTTTATAGAGCTAGGAGGGTTGGAGAGTTTGCTTCTGGGCAATATAGGACTAAGAGACTCTTTGATCATCAAAATATAAAAAAATTTAAATAAAAATCGAACTAAAAGAAGTCCTAAATGAATTCTACTACTCTGGATGAAATCTAGCCATAAATAGGAATCCAATGGTCCAAAAATCATCAAAATTGGATGAGTATCGGCCCAGATCAGGTCAGATTAAATTCTGGCCGTCCAATCGCACGTTGATGGAAAAAATCTAGCCGCAAATCATGCATCGAGAGTCCTGATCACCATCAGAAGCATTCTAGACCGTTGGATCTTCATCACTTGGTATTCTGGCCATTGGATCATGCCAGATCGCTGATAGAATTTGAATTAAATCCGAAAATAACCACCACCATCCGATCTTGATTGCAATCAACCACAGCCGTCCGATCGTGTAATTACTATTCTCATGGACTATGTGGACCGACCGCACTGCACAACGCAGCCAATCAGCACCTCTATTATTAAGTGAAAAGACCAAATTACCCTATGAGCTGTAATAAATTTTTGTGGACCGTCCAGGTTCGCCATGTGTCACGCTGTGATTCATCGATTTCTGCTGAGCTGGCGGTCCATGCCTAGATCATGGACCGACTGATGGCTTCATCGACTGAGTCAGCTTTGATAGCTTGGCTTGCGGAGTTGGCTGAGCCATTTTTTTCTTTAAATTTTATTTATTTTATTTCT
Organism: Cocos nucifera; assembly: GCA_006176705.1. Taxonomy (NCBI): domain Eukaryota; kingdom Viridiplantae; phylum Streptophyta; class Magnoliopsida; order Arecales; family Arecaceae; genus Cocos; species Cocos nucifera. Next base: position 9,152 of record QRFJ01004748.1, on the reverse strand, counting down.
TTAAAAATTTATATCTTTTTCGTTTTAGCTCTGTTTTACTCAAAAATTTTTTTATTATGATCAAAAAAATGAGCTCTTTCCATTGATAATAAAATTTTATTTTTTATTTTTTATTATTTTTAATTAATTTTTTAATTAATAAAAATATGAATTTCTTAAAAATTATATATAAATTGATTAATAATTCTTAAAAATTAATATAAATTAATTGATAAATTAATACTTTTATTAGTGAATTTATGATGCTTATCACACCTTCCAACTTAAGCTTTGTTCGTCCTCGAGTAAAGAAAGAATTTAGTTTTAAATACCTTTTAACTTTAGAGTTTCAAATTTGACCTAAGCAGTTTTCAAAATTGCCACTGATATTCAGTAGAGCTTAAATGAGACATATCATTGGGGTATTAATACTTATCAATAGAAAAATTAAGTAAAGAATATTAAATTTTTTAGAATTTTTTTCTAAATTATCCCACCTTTATCTCTGATTTGTCTAAACTTTCATATAGGCAAATGTATTGCTACTTCCGTCCTTCATTTATTAATTTTTATTTTTACATTGCCCACTTTTTTATGCGAATATCATTGCTTACTTAGGCAACGGGACCCAATTACTCGATGGAAAATTAATATTTTTTTTTTTAATATTGTACCACTATTGAGTGTCTTAACTCCTTAAGCTTTCTATTTGATCCATGTAGCGAGTCTTGGGACAATGACTCCCAAACCAGTTGGCTTTAGGGCACTAGGTATAGAATACCCCTTGAGCTTACTAGCTCAAATCAAACAGCCTACGAGTTAAGACTAGCTTTACAATGAGCTTCTTTGTCATTTCCACCTTTTGATATGAAACTCAATGCTTTCTTAGGCAAAGAGGCCTGGTTACTTAGTGAGAAGTACTTGAAAACTATTTTATTAAAATAAACTTGTTATATGAAGAAATGTATAGTTACCCTACACAAGCCTATAAAAAGTAGACTTTTCTTTGATGCTAGTAGAAATAATTAGAAATGCTCTAAGAAAAAACTTTTTATATTCTAGACTTAACTCTTTATTGAATTTTCTTAATACTTGATTCCTCAATATCTCACAGATTCTCTGATCTGTGCATCAATTTTCTTTTAAAAATGCTTAGTTTAATTCGATTCTTAAGCATAATCAGGTGTCTAAATACTAAATACTAACTTTTTCAAGGACTTAAAATTTTAAAATTTTTTATTTTTCTCTCTTCCAACTTAATCGACATTGTCCTCAATGAAGAAGAAAAAATAAAGGATGTAATAAAGAACATGGAAGAATACACCTAACTCAGTATATTTTTGGTCCAGTACATGCCTTTGAAAATTTGAGCTCTTTCTCCAACTTATTCAAATTATCCTAAAAAAAATAAACTAAAAAGATAAATTAGATAAAAACTAAATATTGGGTTACCTCCCAACAAGCGTTAAGTTTACCATCTTCAGCCAGACAGATTGCAGCTTACTATCCTATGTCAAATATTGGATTGATAAATTCTAATGGTTTTGAATTGCCAATCTCAGAAAGTTGATTTGTAATCCCATTATTGATATATTCATTGTTAATTTTAGGGATATAATTTATGATTTCATTCTCAGACACATATTTATTAAGAATTTCTCTTATTTATTCTTCTAAAATACTTATGAATAGAGTTTTAGGAGTTAAGTTTGATTCAATGGATGCTGGAATGGTGACTAAAGGCTATTTTAATTCTGGAGGTAAATTAATGTGATCTTGCTTAAATAACTCCATTGATATTTCATTACATGCCTCTTGATTTTTGTAAGAAGAACCAGCTTCTAGGATTGAAGGGAATAGGACATTCAGTTTATAAGTCTCGGATAAATCATCTATTCTCTTTTTCCCTATTTTTATCTTATTTAAACTGAAACTAGCATAAGTACTAATTTCTGGCTTGGGTTCTTTTATATGGCTAGTCTTAGTACTAACCAATTTCTCTAAATTTTTATTTTGGCTAGCATCAGTACTTGCCTCTCTCACCTGGTCTTGGTATGGGTCCATAAGAATATATAGCTTTTAAGTTCAAAAATTACTTTGGTATTCTCAAATTGGGGATTCTTAAGTGAGACATTAAATTGATAAGTTGGTCCAGGTGGTTGGTGGACATTAGGTGGATTGTTTAAAATTGGTAGGTTTGGTAGTTGATCTAATTCTCTCCTCATGTTAGACTCAACTAATTATCCTATTTGAGCTTCTAGTCTGACGATAGATTGCTGTTGAGTCAGAATCAATTGTTGAAGTTGGTTAAATCTATCATCAGCTAGATTGGTCTATTGAGGAGGTGGGTATGAGGGCTGATTATGATATGGTGGCTGGAAAGGCTTACTAGGCTGACCTCTGTTATAGGCATAATTTTGGTATTGGGATCTATTTTAATAATTTTGTATCGATAAAATTTGGGTCTGAGCCTGAGTCTGTTGAGATGTCCAAGAAAAATTATGGTGGTTGCTCCAATCTAGATTATATGAATTTAAAAATGGATCATTAACCGACTTGGATTAGCCTTTGGCAGCTTGGACTTATTCTTGGATAAAAGATGAAAACTATGCAATCATAGGACATTCACTCACATGATGGGTTGGGCTAGCACAGATTGAATAAATCTCCTGATAATTAGAAGATGATGTGAATTGTGCAGAAGATTGTTGACCTAAGGTTAGGACTTGATCTAATTTCTGAGCAAAAAAGTCTACTTTATTTATCAAATTTAAATCAGTCTTATGACTAGATTCTAGATGTTTAAATTCATGGATCCTTGCCTAGGTTTGGTGGAAAGACAACGAAGCATGGTTAATTGATTTGTCACTCAGGATTTCAAATAAGGTATAGGCTTCATCCTCACTCTTGTTCATGAATGCACCTCTACAGGATGCATCTACTATCTATCTGTATTGATCTCCTAAACCCTCATAGAAAGTTTGAACTATTTGCCACTTAGATAAACCATGGTGTGAGCATTTTTTAAGAAGTTTCTTAAGTCTCTCCCATGACTCGTGAATCTGTTCCCCTGGAAGTTGAGCAAATCTAGTGATAGCTCGCCTCATAGTATTGGTTCGGCCTATGGGGTAAAATTTTTTAAGAAATTCATTTTGCAAGTCAGCCCAAGTTTTAATTGATCTCCCTATTGTCCCAAGCCAGTACTTGGCTTTGTCTTTTAATGATAAGGGAAATAAAATTAGTCTAAGGGCATCATTAGTTAAATTTTGAATTCTCACCGTAGAGCAGATTTCTAAGAATTCATCCAGATGTTTAAAAGGATCTTCATTGATGTTCCCATAGAAAGATGGAAGCATCTGAATTGTAGTCGGCTTGATCTCATAGTGGATAGCATGAATTTTAGGTAATTGGATATAAGTTGATGGGTTATAGGTAGAAAGAATAAAGTATTCTTTCATCTGCTTAGGTGGTTCTCTAAAATTTTCAACCATTTGGTTATCGAATTTAATACAATTCAGCCTTTTAATTTTATGATTGGATTCAACTAGATCAGGTAAAGTGATTTCCTACCATGCATGCACTAAAGAACCACCTAAGCGATTGTTCAAAAAAAATATTAGAATTTTTTTTATATTTTTTATTATTTTATTATATTAAAAATTAATTATTTTATTTATTAATTTAATTTAATTATTGTTTTTAATATTTTTTTTAGTTAGTTAAATTTAATTTTTATTTTATTTTATTTTATTTTATTTTTATAGGAGAAAGAAGAAGAAAGAAAGAAGAGTTCTAAAGAAGAGGTCCTAAGGAGTCCTAGAACTAAAAAGAGAGAAAAGAATTAGGTTTAATTAGGTTTGATATTGGTTAGCAATCAAGTTGATCAATCAATTCTGACTAAAGGTTATCCTAAATCTAGACAGCTCCTAACTGCCAAGATCACCTTCAAGCCCTCCAAGTGTAGGATTAGCCAATCAACTAGCCAGGTAAGTGTAAGATCGGTGGGAGTCCCCCCGTTGCTTGCCTTAGACACCAATTGTGCTTGGCCAGATAAGCTAACGAAACTAATTAGAAACCATCTTCCTTCGAGCCCAGTCGTCCCTGAACCACTTTCCTAGATACTAGTCAAATTGACTAACCCTAATTCGGTTCAACTCTTAAGATTCCTTATCCTATTGAGCTCGAGTTCTTAGGGTTGATGTCTAATTGATTTAAAATTAAAGGCTTAGGTCAATGCAGGATGTTGGTTGGTTGTTTGTGGGCCAAAGAAGGATGATCAAATTCTCACCTTATCTTGTTTAATTGGGTTGTGCCCTTAATTTGGTTTAATATAAATATGCACAAAAAAATTTCAATCAAAGGATTCTATGCAATTTAAACTAGATGCATGCAACTAATTAAATTCTGAAAGGCTTACCTTGCCTTCAGTAATCACCAAAAAAAATAAAATAAAATAAAAATAAAAATAATATGATGCATGCTTTAAGCAGTTAGGATTTCTAATCTTATCATGAGACTTTTAATTAGGTTTAAATGGATATTTTTTAAAATTAATTTAAAAATAAAATAAGTAAATAAATAAATAAAAAGAAAAGAGAATTAGGGTTAGGATTGATCTCACCAAGCAAAACTCCTGGTTCTTTTTATTCTTTAATCTCTTTTTCTGCAAAATAATAAAAAAAAATTAGCAAGCAATATTTATAAGAAAATAAAAATTTTATTTACAATTTATTTATAAAAAAATCAAAGAGATCAAAAATTTAATGTTCGTGCCTTCTTCGACAATGGCGCCAAAAATTGGATAGAATCACGATGTTGTCATTAAGACACCATATTTATCAGTTTAATCTGACTTCTTAAAATAATTGAAAATGCATAGATAGTAGTGAGACGGGTCGAATAAACAGGGAAGGTAGTATTTTAGATTTGAAATCTTTGATTTTTGAAAAGAAAAAGAAAATGATTTGAGTTTTGGAATCAAAAGTGAAGTCGGAAGATTAAAAATAAAAATTAAAAGATGCAGAAATTTAAACTTGGTACTAAGATCTACTAATTAGATCTTAGCATCTACTTGCAATAAAATAAAAAGTAATAATTAAAGTAAAAAAATTAAATTACAATAAAAAATAAGAAATTAAAATGCAAAAATAGAATTTTTATTAATTAAAATTTTAGAATTTAAATACATGGAATTTACAAAGAATAAAATAGCCTGATCTCTGATCTTGGATCGACATTGGCAGAAAGATGGTGTAGAAGCCCAACTCTTCTTCTCGGCATTCGTTACTTCAAAGCAGCCTTTAACCCATAGCCTGGCTTTGCCCTATACCAAAGCTTCACCTTGATCGGAGATGTTGATTTTAGGAGGTCTGGGATCCTTTTTATAGAGCTAAGAGGGCTGGAGAGTTTGCTTCCGAGCAATATGGGACTAAGGGACTTTTTGATTGTCAAAATATAAAGAAATTCAAATAAAAATCGAACTAAAAGAAGTCCTAGATGAATTCTACTACTCTAGATGAAATTTGGCCGTAAATAGGAATCCAACGGTCCAAAAATCATCAAAATCGGATGAGTATCGGCCTAGATCAGGTTAGATTAAATTCTGATCGTCCGATCGCACGTTGATGGAGGAAATCTAGCCGCAAATCATGCATCGAGAGTCCTGATCACCATCGGGAGCATTCTGGACCATTGGATCTTCATCACTTGGTATCCTGGCCATCGGATCGTGCCAAATCATAGATAGAATTTAAATTAAATCTGGAAATAACCACCACCATCCAATCTTGACCGCAATCAACCACAGTCATCTGATCGTGCAATTACTGTTCCCATGGACCGCATGGATCGGCCGCACCACACACCGTAGCCAATCAGCGCCTCTATTGCCAAGTGAAAAGACCAGATTGCCCTATGAGCCACGATAAATTTCTGTGGACCGTCCAGGTCCGCCACGTGTTGCGCTGTGATTCGTCGGTATCTGCTGAGCTGGCGGTCCACGCCTGGATCGTGGATCGGCTGATGGCTTCATCGATTGAGTCAGCTTTGATGGCTTGGCTTGGCTTGGTGGCTTGGCTTGCGGAGCTGATTGAGCTATTTTCTTTTTATTTAAATTTTATTTATTTTATTTATTTAAAAATTTATATCTTTTTCATTTTAGCTTTGTTTTACTCAAAATTTATTTCATTATGATCAGAAAAATGAGCTCTTTCCATTGATAATAAAATTTTATTTTTTAGTTTTTATTATTTTTTAATTAATTTTTTAATTAATAAAAATATAAATTTCTTAAAAATTATATATAAATTGATTAATAATTCTTAATAATTAATATAAATTAATTGATAAATTAATACTTTTATTGGTGAATTTATGATGCTTATCAGGTACTATACCTTTTGATGGATCTACCAAGGTCCAGACTTGGTTTGAGTGCATCGAGTCAATTTCTGACTGCATTGCCTCTAGCCATTTCTCGGAGTCGATATCTGATATTATCTCATTATAGAAAAATGGCATAGTCTCTCAATGGACTCCACTAGGAACACCTCAACTCAACGGGATTTCAGAATGGAGAAATCAGACTCTATTGGATATGGTCCGATCCATGATGAGCTTCACAGACCTCCTTGATTTTCTTTGAGGACACTCATTATTAACTTCAATTTATCTACTGAATAGGGTTCCCTCTAAAACCGTTCCTACCACACCAAGTCTGAGTAATCTCAGAATTTGGGGTTGTCCGGCTCATGTCCAAATACAACAAGGAGACAAGTTAGAGTTTAGGTCCTTCAGAGCTTGATTCATAGGTTATCCTAAAGAGTTATTAGGATACTATTTCTACATTCCAGATGACCACAATGTGATTGTGAGTCGACATGCCATCTTTCTTGAAAAATAGTTTATTCAAGATAGCGGCATTGAAAAGTAGATTAAGCTTGATGAGAAAGTCTCACAAGTACAATGAGCTAAGGACCAATTGGAACCAAATCAGGTTGAGCCAATAAGAATACTACCTCCTCCAACTTGTAGATCGGAAAGAGTTTTCCTTCCCCTTGAAAGATGCTTAGGTATTATTTCAGAGGAAGTAGAGAAAATGTTCCTCAAAGATAATGGTGCTCATGGTGATGATCCAAAACCTACAACGAGGCGATATCAGATATCGACTCCAAGAAATGGCTAGAGGCAATACAGTCAGAAATTGACTCGATGCACTCAAACCAAATCTGGACCTTGGTAGATCCACCAGAAGGTATAGTACCTATTGGATGTAAATGGATCTTCAAGAGAAAGATTGGTGCAGATGGGAATGTGGAGACATTCAAGGCTAGACTAGTGGCAAAAGGTTATAGTCAATGCGAAGGCATTGACTATCAGGATACCTTTTCAGTGGCTATGCTAAAATCCATCCACACATTGCTTGCCATTGCAGCCTATTTCGATTATGAAATATGGCAAATGGATGTGAAAACAGCATTCTTAAATGGATATCTTGAGGAAGATATCTATATGGAATAGCCATTAGGTTTCACATCCAGTGATACTGATCACAAGGTTTGCAAGCTGCAAAGATCCATATATGGACTTAAGCAAGCATCTCGAGCTAGAACACTCATTTCAATGATGTGATCATAACATTTGGTTTTATCAAAAATGAAGAGGAACCGTGTGTCTTCAAAAAGGTTAGTGGGAGCACTGTTGTCTTCCTCGTATTGTACGTGGATGACATCCTCCTTATTGGGAATGATATTCCCATGTTGATGACAGTCAAAATATGGTTGTCCAAGAAATTCTCCATGAAAGACCTAGGTGAAGCATCCTTTATTCTAGGAATTAAGGTCTATAGGGATAGCCCAAATAGGATGCTAGGACTTTCACAGAAGATGTACATAGAGGAAGTACTAAAGAGGTTTAGTATGGAAAACTCTAAGAGGAGATTAATACCCTTCAGACATGGTATTCATCTTTCCAAGAAGATGTGCCCTAGCACACCTGAGGAAATAGAACGCATGAGCAAGATCCCTTATGCTTCTGCAATAGGGAGCCTCATGCATGCCATGCTATATACACGACCTGATATAGCCCGTGCTGTGAGTGTCACAAGCAGATATCAGTCAAATCCAGGTGAAGAACATTGGACTTCTATGAAATGTATTCTTAAGTACTTAGGAAGAACTAAGGATATGATGTTGGTCTTTGGTAACGGAGAACTCCAAGTCTAGGGATACACAAACTCGGATTTCATGTTCGATGTAGATGATCGAAAGTCGACATCTGGGAGTCTATTTGTGTGCAATGGTGGTGCTGTCAACTGGAAGAGTTCCAAGCAAACCATGATTGTAGATTCCACCATGGAAGCAGAATATATCGCTGCATCAGAGGCTGCGAAGGAAGCATTCTGGTATAAAAAGTTTGCTGTAGAAATTAGAGAAGTGCCACTAGATGCCATTCCTCTATACTGCGACAACAATGGCACCATAGCCCTTGCTAAGGAGTCGAGGTCTCACCAGAAATCCAAGCATATCGAGCAGCAATACCACCTCATCCGCGATTATCTCGAGAAGGATTACGTCAAGGTCAAGAGAGTCAATTTCGTAGATAATACGGCAGACCAACTTACAAAATCGTTAGGACAACAAAAAATTGAAGCCCACCTTGAGAAGATGGGACCTAGACTTGTAGCCAATTGGCTTTAGGATAAGTGGGAGATTGTTAGATATATGTGCTCTAGAAGCCAAAATTGGCTGACACTTGTAATACACCGCAAAGGGCAAAATTATAATTTTGACTATAATCAATAAAATGGATTATTTTCTATCACATATGTGTATTTAGTGTTTGTGATACATCCTTTGAGTTAATAGTAATGATAATTCATATTTTCAAGAGTTGAAAATTTAAGACATGAATAATCATTATTAACTCATAAAATGCTCCCGACCATAGGATCATCATGAGGATGGTGATTGATCCGAATGGTTGGTTTACAATCGCTTCTCTTTAGTAGATGAGTCTTGAGTCTATGGTGTGGAGACATCGGAGCAAGAGTACAGGTACTCATTAGAGAATGAGGGCACTGAGCGTTGACCACCGGAGTAGTCATTAGGAAGTCTACCTTCTCGTCAATGATGAACTCGATGCTGTATGGTTGGTGTATGGTTCTTTATCTTTCT
>QRFJ01004747.1:76146-94963 GCA_006176705.1 Cocos nucifera | reverse complement strand
ACATCAAGAATGAAATTCTAATCTAAAATCCAGTTCCTACAATGAACATGCTATAGCCAACATACACCTCAACTCAATGGTTCAGTAATGGCAAGGAGATCGACTCTATTGGATATAGGTCAAACTATAACACCCTTCACATGAACCTACCGATGCACCTCAGGTCAAAGAATCAGACACACCACTGCAGCATTCGAGTTTAGTCATTGATGAGAAGGTAGACTTTTCTAATGACTACTCGAGGTGGTCACGCTTAGTGCCCTCATTCTCTAATGAGTACTATACTCTCACTCTTGGTATCTCCACACCGTAGACTCAAGACTCATCTACTAAAGAGAAGCGATTGTACACTTCAGACCTTTCGATTCATAGGATCACCATCCTCGTGATGATCCTATGATTCGGGACATTTTATGAGTTACCATAATGATTATTGTGATGTCTTAAATTTTCAACTCTTGAAAAATAGAATTATTCATTACCATTAACTCAAAGATTATCACAGACACTAAATACACATATTGAAGAAAAAATCATTTTAGAATAAGACTACCTCCTCCTTAGATGAAAAGTTTTCCTGAATACTAGGTATTATTTTAGAGAAAGTAGAGAAAATGTTCCTCGTAGGTAATGGTGCTCATGGTGATGATCCCAAAACCTACAACGAGGCGATATCAGATATCGACTTCGAGAAATGGCTAGAGGCAATGCAGTCAGAAATTGACTCGATGCACTCAAACCAAGTCTGGACCTTGGTAGATCCACCAGAAGGTATAGTACCTATTGGGTGTAAATGGATCTTCAAGAGAAAGATTGGTGCAGATGGAAATGTGGAGACATTCAAGGCTAGACTAGTGGCAAAAGGTTATAGTCAATGCGAAGGCATTGACTATCAGGATACCTTTTCTCCAGTGGCTATGCTAAAATCCATCCGCACATTGCTTGCCGTTGCAGCCTATTTCGATTATGAAATATGGCAAATGGACGTGAAAATGGCATTCTTAAATGGATATCTTGAGGAAGATATCTATATGGAACAGCCGCTAGGTTTCACATCCAGTGATACTGATCACAAGGTTTGCAAGCTGCAAAGGTCCATATATGGACTTAAGCAAGCATCTCGGAGCTGGAACACTCATTTCAATGATGTGATCAAAATGTTTGGTTTCATCAAAAATGAAGAGGAAACCATGTGTCTTCAAAAAGGTCAGTGGGAGCGCTGTTGTCTTCCTCGTATTGTACGTGGATGACATCCTCCTTATTGGGAATGATATTCCCATGTTGACGACAGTCAAAATATGGTTGTCCAAGGAATTCTCCATGAAAGACCTAGGTGAAGCATCCTTTATTCTAGGAATTAAGGTCTATAGGGATAGACCGAATAGGATGCTAGGACTTTCACAGAAGATGTACATAGAGAAAGTACTAAAGAGGTTTAGTATGGAAAACTCTAAGAGGGGATTAATACCCTTCAGACATGGTATTCATCTTTCCAAGAAGATGTGCCCTAGCACACCTGAGGAAATAGAATGCATGAGCAAGATCCCTTATGCTTCTGCAATAGGGAGCCTCATGTATGCCATGCTATGTACACGACCTGATATAGCCCATGCTGTGAGTGTCACAAGCAGATATCAGTCAAATCCAGGTGAAGAACACTGGACTTCTGTGAAATGTATCCTTAAGTACTTAAGAAGAACTAAGGATATGATGTTGGTCTTTGGTAATGGAGAACTCCAAGTCCAGGGATACACAGACTCGAATTTCATGTCCGATGTAGATGATCGAAAGTCGACATCTGGGAGTCTGTTTGTGTGCAATGGTGGTGCTGTCAGCTGAAAGAGTTCCAAGCAAACCATGATAGCAGATTCCACCATGGAAGCAGAATATATCGCTGCATCAGAGGCTGCGAAGGAAGCATTCTGGTACAAGAAGTTTGCTGCAGAAATTGGAGTAATGCCATCAGATGCCATTCCTCTATACTGCGACAACAATGGCGCCATAGCCCTTGCTAAGGAGCCGAGGTCTCACCAAAAATCCAAGCACATTGAGCGGCGATACCACCTCATCCACGATTACCTCGAGAAGGGTTACGTCGAGGTCAAGAGAGTCACTCCACAGATAATGTGGCAGACCCACTTACAAAGCCATTGGGCCAGCAGAAGATCGAAGCCCACCTTGAGAAGATGGGACTTAGACTTGTAGCCAATTGGCTTTAGGACAAGTGGGAGATTGTTAGATATATGTGCCCTAGAAGCCAGAATTGGCTGACACTTGTAATACACTTCTAGGGGCAAAATTATAATTTTGACTATAATAAATAAAATGGGTTATTTTCTATCACATATGTGTATTTAGTGTCTGTGATACATCCTTTGAGTTAATGGTAATGATAATTCATATTTTCAAGAGTTGAAAATTTAAGACATGAATAATCATTATTAACTCATAAAATGCTCCCGACCATAGGATCATCACGAGGATGGTGATTGATCCGGAAGGTTGGTGTATAATCGCTTTTCTTTAGTAGATGAGTCTTGAGTCTACGGTGTGGAGACACCGGAGCGAGAGTACAGGTACTCGTTAGAGAACGAGGGCACTGAGCGTGACCACCTCGAGTAGTCATTAGGAAGTCTACCTTCTCGTCAATGACTGACTCGATGCTGCAGTGGTGTGTCTGGTTCTTTGACCTGAGGTGCATCGATAGTTCACCTTGAGGGTGTTATAGTTTGACTACACCATAACTCGATCTCCTAGCCATTCGGAATCCTGAGGTGTATGTTGGCTATAGCATGTTCATTGTAGGAACTGGATTGCATCAAGATGGAATCTATCTACCTCGGTGGTAGAGGAGCAGCCCTATGATGATCATGAGAATCAAGTCCAGAAGCCCATGGCCATGGCAGAGTGAAATAATAGAAAGAGTTTCTATTTAGGTTTTCACATCGGACTTGAATCGAATGATTACATCATATGACAGAAACTAGGGTTTGACGAGTTCACCTTAACCCTAATCTGATCGGGGCTCAAGATAGAAGAACTTAATCACACAGGTAGCTGCACCAAGAGGTTCGCATTCAGCTCTGATGGGTTGCCACCATATACTGCTAGGTGTCACTGGTGGATTTTGGGAGCAATTAGAATGATTTAGATGATCGATCATTCTAGCTGTTCGAATCAGAAGAGTTCTGATCCATCGAAAGGAGTTTCGATGATGTCGATGATAGAGATCATGACATATCCCATTACCATACAGAACTGAACCTAACTGGGTCACACAAACAAGGGTTTGAATCTGGTGATCATCAATTGAACTGATCCAGTTCAATTGATCTGAATGAGATTCAATTAGGTTCAAGAAAATCGTGCTAGCACTCGATTGAACCTAACGTTCTTCTTTTACTATCATAAATAGTTGTCCTGACTGAGCCAAAGGAGTTTGTGCTCGATCAAGGCCTTCACTTGGTCTGACTGGAGCCTGTCCAGGTCAGAAAAGGGTTGTCTTATTTTGTAAGACAATACCTGCCATTTTTGGTCACCTGCCATTTCTCGTCCTTTGACTTTGGTCAAAAGTTGACCTTTGACTGGTCAAATGTTGACCATTGATACTTTGACTTCTGTCCACATGTCATGCACCTATTGGAGAGCTGGTGGGGGCTTGTCCCCCTGCCAGAACCTGGCAAGGAGGAGGGCGCACGCCACCCTTGGCGTGTGCCCAAGCTGGAGGCGCCCAGGAGTCCCTGTTGGATAGGGACTCCATCTCCTTTTTGGATTCCGATTAGACTTCTCCTAAGAACCAACTTTGACTGGTCTTAGGCACCATCTAAGGATGAATCCAAGGGACTCTATTCCCACCAATCAGATTTAGATCTGATTTCACAAAGGGTTGTGATTGGTTGGGAAGAAGAGGAGTTGGATCACGCATAGTCTATAAATAAGACCCTGCGCCCAACTCAAAGAATTGAATAATTCCCATGCCCCAAGGCTGCCTCTCTCTTCCTCCTCCATGCCAAGTCCATCTTCTCCCTCTCCTCTCCATGCCCAAAGTGTTTGGGATCCAGTTGGTGCAATCCAGATGAGAGAAAGGCGACAGAAAGCTAGAAGGCTGCGCTGCTGCAAAGGACAACTGCTGATCTTCGAAAGCTGTTTTGAAGATCCTCCAAATCAGATTTAAATCTAATTTTTGGAGACATGATAGAGAAGAAGAGGATCTCTAGATCCAGTCTGAGTGAATATCGGTAGAGGCCAGGCACTTGCGTGGCTAGATCCAAAACCTTCCGCTGCTTACAGGATCATCAACGGATAATAAGATTACCCTACATCAAGGTAAATTAAATTTGATTTAATTTATCTATATTTTTTTGATTATTAGAATAATAAAGATCAGATCTGAAACATCTCATATCTATTTTAGATCAAAGAGAAAAATTTTTGAAATATATCTCTTGATCTGATCAGATCTGAATGAACCTGGTCTGAAAAATCAGAATTTTCCCTTCAGTAAGTTTATGCATGGCGCATGATGGTTGGCTGAGGATCATGGTGCAGTTGTTCTACATGCAGTCTATAGATGCAAATACCACAATCTAATGGCAGAAACTTCTTCTTGCTTGATCAAGTGGTTGACAACTTAATTAAAGATTAAATTGATATCCAATCTCTGTCTGCAACTGGGTTTGGACCCTGTCTGAGGCCCTTTAAAAGGGCAGACCGAGAGATTGTGGGTAGTAGCAGATCGAGAGATTGCTTAGTGGTGGTTTTGGTTGAGATTTGATATGGCAGAAGGCATCAGAGTATGCCAATGGACTGCAGGAGCAAGGGGCTCTGGGCAAATAGCTAGGTAGTGGACTACAGTCGTTTCAGGGGATCTCCAAGAGAGCTTTGTAAGAGTAGCTTCTAGTTGAGAGGATTGTATATGAGTGTTGAGAGTAGGTAATCTCTTCTTGTATTTATTTTTTTTATAATGAAGCTTTGCATGCCCTATGGAGGCAAGCCTTTAGGCTGATCCACAAACTTGATTGTATTTTTTTTATTTTTTTTTTCAACCGTAATATTCTAGTATGAGATCTCCAATAATTGGTATCAGAGCGAGTTAATACCATAATAATTGGTATCAAAGCTAGGTACTACTAGAGTGCGGCTTGCAGTAGTAGTGATAAAGATTGAAGAATATGAAAAAGACAAGTGCAATCAAGGTGGAGATCAACTTGCTCGATAGAAAGGATAATTTCTTCTTATGGTAAGCAAAAATAAAGGATGTCCTCATCCAACACGGATTGATCGACTTTCTCTTATACGAGAAGATGCCAGCTACCATGAAGAATTGGAAGTGGATCTAGATGGAGGTGGTGAGCACGATCCGCTTGTACCTAGTAGATGATGTCGTGATCCATGTACTTGGTGAGACTTTTTCGATGGTACTATGATCGAAATTCGAGAAGTTGTACATGACAAAGTCACTCACTAATATGCTATTTCTTTGGAGGTAGTTCTACCAGCTATGGATGACGAAGGTTAGAACATGCAAGAACATCTATCCAACTTTCAGAAGATGCTCAACAACCTCTCCAATATTAGCGAAAAAGTTAAGGAGAAGACCAAGGCGTTGGTCTTTTTATTTTTACTTCCTCCTTTCGAGTCTTTGGTGACTGCTCTTCTTGTAGGTAAGAGCACCATCAAGATGAAAGAGGTGACTTCTGCACTACACTAGAACGAGATTCTCAAGTGGAAGAATCGAGTCTTGAGTTCAGGTGGCAACTCGGCCCTAATGGTCATGAAGATGATGGCGGTAGAAGATGAAGTGGTAGAAGATCACAAGATGGATGGTCTAGATCCTAGATGAGGGATCAGAGCAAGATCAGATGCTACCAGTGCAATGAGTTGGGGCACGAGTCAAGCATTGCCCATAACTCAAAGATCGGATACATGCTACTATGATGATAGCAGTAGCGATATAGAAGATAGTGATGATGTACTTTGGTAACTGATGAGATTTCTACTTCTTCCTTCTAGTAGATCATAGAGTCTACTTATTTCCATCATGTATGTTGTAGAGAGAAGATGTTTGACTCCCTAAAAATCGATGAGGGCACTATGCTCTTGCCAGATGGATTGAGCTATGAGTTCAAGAACAGCAGGATGGTTAGCCTGAAACTCCATGATAAAATAGTGAAGAAGTTGGGTGAGGTTCGATACATATCCAGCTTTAAGAAGAATCTAATCTCACTAAGCAGACTGGATTCGACCGACTTCAAATGAAAAGCTGATGGAGGAATCCTATAGATCATGCACGGTAGTAGAATAGTGATAAGAGGAAGAAAATATGGAGGATATTACCTCATGGCGGAAAATCCAGTATGAGGTGGAGCTTTAGATGGAGGTTGATCAGCCATAAGATGGAAGACTCAGGAGGACGACATGCAACTTTGCAAGGTAAAGTTCTTATTGTCGTAAGAGGCTATCCCGAGCAAGTCTCAGATCAGGAGGATCACAGTAGTCGATAGAGATGTAATTGAGTGGCCTTGCTCGATTCTCATGTTTGTCCATTTATGATCAGTAGGCGATTATCCTAGGATATGAGGACGCGAGACGAGCTCTCAGATAGGTAGAGATCGAATATCGAGTTGAGATGAAGATTGAGAAAAATACCTCAAATTCTATAATAATAAGCCTACAACGAGATTCAGGATGATGAACGGAGTCCAACAAGCCCAAGAATACCTCAATCGGAGTCTAGATAGCGAAGATATACATGAGGGAGTATACGGAGCCATCGAATGGGACATACAGGCTGGTGCAAGCTAGCGGGTTGCCAGGGCCAAGCACGTGCTTTGGGTCGGTTGCGCGGGCACAGCCTAGCACTAGCATGCAAGCATGGCCCAACACGGGCATGCGTGGGCCGGCTAGCGAGCATGTAGAGCATCCACACGGCATACTCTATGGAGGTTTTGGGCACGATCCACCATGGACCAGTGCCCATGTGGTCCACTGTGAACCCTTAAGAAGTCTAGGCTGGTTTTATGCATTATACAGTCTCTTTTTCCCAAGGGGTTTACGCGTGGTGCATGGCGGTTAGTCAAGGATCACGATGCAGCTGTTCCACATTAGGTCTACAAATGCAAATAGCACAATCAGACTATAGAAACTTCTTCTAACATGATCAAGTGGCTGATGGCTTAATTAGAGATTGAATTGGGATCTAATCTACGTCTGCGACTGGGTTTGGGCTCTATATGAGGCTCTTTAAAAGGGCCTATGGGCAGACCGAGAGATTATGGGTAGCAGCAGAATGAGAGGTGGCTTAGTGGTGGTTTTGGTTGAGATTTGAAATGACAGAAGACATCAGAGAGCGTTAGCGGACAGCAGGAGCAGTAGGCTTTGAGCAGACAGCTTGGTAGTAGATTATGATCGTTTTAGGCGGTCTCCAAGAGAAAGATTTGTAAGGATAGCTTGTAGTTGAAAGGATTGTATACGAGTGTTAAGAATGGATAATCTACTCTTGTATTTATTTTTTTTTCATCGTGAAGCTTTGCATGTCCCATGGAGATGAGCCTTTAGGCTGATCCACGTATTTAATTATAATTTTTTTATTTTCTTCTTTCTTTCTGCCATAATATTCTAGTACGAGATCGCTAATAATTGATATCAGAATGAGTTGATACTACAATAGCTTGATGGTTATTGTTGTAGATCCTTTCTCTATATGATAATAATTTCATCCGATAATCCGTTGGTGGAAGAGCAATGAGCTGCCGTTGATTACCGATTAAGCTTTGTAGCTGCAAAACTGAATCACCGGAAATGCTAGCTTCCAATGGAGATAAAATATCCGGCCTATGCTTTATCGTGAGATCATCGAAATTATTGAGAAACGATGGCCCGCATCTCCATGTTGTCCGCTGGTGATCATTTGATTCGCCACATTTTCAACGGACGAGAGACGCTGGGCAGTACAGTCCAACTTCGTTTGGACAAGGGAGGTAACTTGGCGATGAGAAACTAGGAGATCCTGTGGTTCTGAAGTTTTTGGGGGATCACGGTTCAGAATATATGGATGGGGGACTAACGGTTAGATTCTAAACTTGGACTTTTGGTTGTATAAATAAATTACTTGATAGGCTGCGGGACCGTCTAATTATTGCAGGCTCAGAAGGCGACTTAGCCTGTGATAGTTTCCCCAGGCCGACCCACAACGAGATCCCCAGAGCTATTTGGACCATCATCTGCCA
Organism: Cocos nucifera; assembly: GCA_006176705.1. Lineage (NCBI taxonomy): Eukaryota > Viridiplantae > Streptophyta > Magnoliopsida > Arecales > Arecaceae > Cocos > Cocos nucifera. The sequence goes on along the minus strand of QRFJ01004747.1, from coordinate 86,735 downwards.
CAATAAGTTTCTTGGACTCGGGCCTTGGCGGAGATGCGCCATGATACGGTGGCCGATCCAAATAAATGGGCCGTCTGCATTTTTTTTTTTTAAGATAAACTAACCGTAAATTTACACGTTGCATCGGATAGATTTTTACGGTTTATAATTATAAATTTTTTTTAATAATAAATATTTATTAGCTTTTTAATATTTTATATTGATTTATTTTATTTATTATATATTATATATTTTTATTATTTTATAAAATAATATTTTATTATTTTTTTTCTTTCTTCCTATTCTTATATCTTCTGTGTGCTCGTCGGTTGATAAGAACGCGATGTTATCGTTAAGATATCATATTTATCAGTTTAATCCGACTTCTTAAAATAATTAAGAATACGTAGATAGCAATGAGTCGGATCGGATCTATAGGGAAGGTAGTATTTTTAGATTTAAAATCTTTAATTTTTTTAAAAGAAAAAAAAGATTTTGAAAATAAAATTTGAAGTCAAAAATTAAAAATTAAAATTACGAAGTGAAAATTAAATTATACAGAAAAATAAACTTGGTACTAAGATCTACTAGTTAGATTTTAGCATCTACTTGCAGTAAAATAAAGAGCAATAATTAAAGTATAGAAATTAAATTATAATAAAAATAAAAAGCTGAAATCAAAGTGTAAAAAAAATAAAATTTATATTAATTAAAATTTTAGAATTTAAATATATAAAATTTAAAAATAAAATAAAATAAAATAGCCTGATCTTTGATCTTGGATCGGCATTGGTGGAAAAATGGTGTAGAAGCCCAGCTTTTCCCCTCGGCACTAGTTGCCTCAAAGCAGCCATTAATCCAAAGCCTGGCTTTACCCTATACCAAAGCTTCACCATGATCGAAGATTGTGAATTTTGGAGGCCTGGGATCTTATTTATAGGTATTGGAAGGCTGGAGAGCTTTTCTGTAGGCAATGTAAAACTACGGAGGTCTTTGATTGTCAAAATATAGAAAAATTTGAGTGAAAATCAGATTAAAAGAGTCCTGAACGAATTCTGTTGAAGTTTGGTAAAATCTAGCCGTTCAATAGGAATCCAACGGACCAAAAATCATCAAAATTGAATGTGTATTGATCCAGGTTAAGTCGGATTAAATTTTGGCCGTTCATCGTGAGTTGATGGAGAAAATCTGGTCACTGATCATGCATTTGGAATCCTAATCATGGTCGGGAGCATTCTGGACCGTAAGATCATCCCCTGGATCGAGCGCTGTTGTTGGATGGCAATCCATGTGAAGCTGAGTTGGAATCAAATTTGGTTTTAAACCTCCACCGTTCGATCTTGACCACAAGTGACTGCAGCCGTCCGATCATGTAATTACTGTTCCCATGGACCGCATGGATCGGCTGCACCGTACACCGCAACCAATCAACGCCTCTTATCGCCGAGTGAAAAGTCCAAAATGCCCTATGAGCCACGATAGATTTTCTGTAAACCCTTTAAGGGTCTAGGTCCATCATGTATCATTCTATGATTCGTCAGTTTCTGCTGAGCTGGCGGTCCACGCCTGGATCGTAGACCGGCTGACGGCTTTCACGACTGAGTCAGCTTGCATGGCTGGCTTGGCGCGCTGGCTTCGTCGGCCTGGCTCGGTGCGTTTGGATGCACCGGCTGATATGGCATGGCGGCTTGACTCTGCTGAGCTGTATGTTATTTTCATTTAATTTTTATTTATTTTATTTTTTAGAAATTCATATCTTCTTCGTTTTAGCTCTATTTTGCTCGAAACTTATTTAGTTATGATCAAAAAAAAAATTTAATTAATAAAAATATTAATTTCTCAAAAATTATATATAAATTGATCATTAATTTTTAAAAATTAATATAAATTAATTGATAAATTAATACTTTTATTGATGAATTTATGATACTTATCACACCCCCCAACTTAAGCTTTGCTCATCCTTGAGTAAAGAAAGAATTTAGTTTTAAATACTTTTTAACTTTAGAGTTTCAAATTTTACCTAAACAGTTTTCAAAATGGCTATTGATATTCAGTAGAGCATAAGTGAGACATATCATTAAGGTATTAATACTTATCAATAGAAAAATTAAGTAAAGAAGATTAAATTTTTTTAAATTTTTTCTAAATTATCCCACCTTTATCTCTGATTTGTCTAAACTTTCATATAGGCAAATGTATTGCTACTTCCGTCCTTCATTTATTGATTTTTATTTTTACATTGCCCACTTTTTGATGCGAATATCATTGCTTAGTTAGGCAACGAGATCCGATTACTCGGTGAAAAATTAATATTTTTTTTTTTAACGTTATACCACTATTGAGTGTCTTAACTCTTTAAGCTTTCTATTTGATCCATGTAGCGAGTCTTGGACCAATGACTCCCAAACCAGTTGGCTTTAGGGCACTAGATATAAAATATCCCTCGGGCTTACTAGCTTGAATCAAACAGGCTATGAGTTAAAACTAGCTTTACAACGAGCTTCTTTGCCCTTTCCATCTTTTGACGTGAAACTTAATGCTTGCTTAGGTAAAAAGGTTCGGTTACTCAGTGAGAAGTACTTGAAAACTATTTTATTAAAATAAATTTTTTATATGAAGAAACGTATAGTTATCCTACACAAGCTCATAAAAAGTAAACTTTTCTTTGATGCTAGTAGAAAAAATTAAAAATGCTCAAAGAAAATTTTTTTTATGTTTTAGACTTAATTCTTTATTGAATTTTCTTAATACTTGATTCCTCAATATCTCATAGATTCTCTAATCTGTGTATCAATTTTTTTTTTAAAAATGCTTAGTTTAATTCAATTCTTAAGCATAATTAGGTGTCTAAATACTAAATACTAACTTTTTCTTGAGGACTTAAAATTTTAAAATTTTTATTTTTTTTCTTTCCAACTTAATCGACATTGTCCTCGATGGAGAAGAAAAAATAAAGGATGTAATAAAGAATATGAAAGAATATATCTAACTATATTTTTTTTTAGGTCTAACACATGTCTTTGAAAATTTAAGCTCTCTCTCCAACTTGTTCAAATTATCTTAAAAAGAAAATCAAATAAAAGATAAATTAAACTAAAGAAAACTAAATATTGGGTTGTCTCCCAACAAGCGCTAAGTTTACCGTCTTTAGCCAGATACAATGCAGCTTACTATCCTGTGTCAAATACTGGATTGACAAATTCAATAATTTTGGATTGCCAATCTCAAGAAGATAATTTTTTTTCTTTATTGATATAATCATTGTTAATTTTAGGGACATAATTTATGACCCCATTCTCAGACCCATGTTTATTAAGAGTTTCTCCTATTTGTTTTTCCAAAATGCTCATGAATTGAGTTTTTGTATTAGAAGTTAAGTTTGATTTAATGGATGCTGGAAGGGTGATTAAAGGCAATTTTAATTCTGGAGGTAAATTAATATGACCTTGTTTAAATAACTTCATTGACATTTTATTACATGCCTCTTGATTTTTGTAAGAAGAATCGGCTTCTAGGGTTGAAGGGAATAGGCTTTTAGGTTTATAAGTTTCAGATAAATTATCTATTCTCTTTTTCTCTTTTTCTATCTCATTTAAACTAGAACCAGCATCAGTACTAGTTTCTGGCTTAGGTTCTTTTATATGATTAGTCTCAGTACTAATCTGTTTCTCTAAATTTTTATTTTAGCTAGCATCAGTACTAGCCTCTCTCACCTGATCTTGGTATGGGTCTATAAGAATCCTATAGCTTTTAAGTTCAGAAATTACTTTGGCATTCTTAAATTGGGGATTCTTAAGTGAGATATTAAATTGATAACTTGGTCCAGCTGGTTGATGGACATTAGATGGATTATTTGAAATTGGTAAGCTCGATAGTTAATCTAGTTTTCTCCTCGTGTTAGGCTCAACTAGTTGTCTAATTTAAGCTTCTAGCTTGGTGATAGATTCTTGTTGAGTCAAGATCGATTGTTGTTGATTCAGAATTAATTATTGAAGTTGGTTAAATCTATCGTTTGCTAGATTGATTTATTGAGGAGGTGGGTATGATAGCTGGTTGTTATATGATGGCTGGATAAACTGACTAGGCTGACCATTATTATAGGCATAGTTTTGGTATTAGGGTCTGTTTTGATAGTTTTGGACATATAAAATTTGGGTCTAAGCTTGAGTCTGTTGGGATGTCCAAGAAAAATTATGGTGGTTGCTCCAATCTGGATTATATGAATTTGAAAATGGGTCATTAATCAATTTGGAGTAACCTTGAGTAGCTTGAACTTGTTTTTGGATAAAAAGTGAAAACTGTGCAGTCATAGGACATTCACTCACATGATGGGTTAGATTAGCATAGATTGAACAAATCTCCTGATAATTAGAAGATGATGTGAATTGTGCAGGAGATTGTTGACCTAGGATTAGGAGTTAATCTAATTTTTAGGTAAGAAGATCAACTTTATCTAATTTTTGGACTATTAGATTCAGATCAGCCATTTAATTATCAGATTTAATATGAATCAACCATTCAATTAAGTTCAACTAAATCAAAAAAAGCGATTTTCTACCGTGCATGTATTAGTGGAACCCTAATGTATGGTTCGAAATTTTTTAGATTTTTTTTAGAATTATATATATTTATTTATTATTTTATTATATTATTTTTTAAAAAAAATTATATTTTTTAAAATTATTTTAATTATTTTAATTATTATTTTTAATTTAATTTAATTATTATTTTTAATATTTTTTTAGTTAGTTTAATTTAATTTAATTTTTATTTTATTTTTGAAGAGGAAAGAAATAAGAAAGAAATAAAAGTTCTAAAGAAGAGGTCCTAAGGAGTCCTAGAACTAAGAAGAGGGAGAAGAATTAGGTTTAATTAGATTTGATATTGGTTAGTAATCAAGTTAGTCAATCAATCCTGACTAAAAGTTATCCTAGATCTAGACAGCTCCTAACTGCCAAGGTTACCTTCAAGCCCTCCAAATATAGGATAGCCAATGAACTGGCCAGGTAAGTGTAAGGTCGATGGGAGTCCTCTCGTTGCTTATCTTAGACATCAATTATGTTTGGCCAGGTAAGCTAATGGAACTAATTAGAAATCACCTTTTTTTAGGCTTAGTTGTCCCTGAACCACTTTCTTAGACACCAATCAAATTGACTAACCCTAATCTGGTTTAACTCTTAGGGTTCCTATCCTAATGAGCTCGAGTTTCTAGGGCTGATGTCTAATTGATTTTAAAATTAAAGATTTAGATCAATGCAGGATGTTGGTTGGTTATTTGTGGGTCAAGAAAGGGTGATCAAATCCCCATCTTATCTTGCTTAATTGGGTTGTGCCCTTAATTTGATTTAATATGAATATGAACAAAAAATTTTCAATCAAAGGGTTTTATGCAATTTAAACTTGATGCATTAAACTAATTGAATTCTGAAAGGCTTATCTTACCTCCAACAATCATAAAAAAAAATAAAAATAAAAATAAAACTAATATGATGCATGCTCTAAATAGTTAAGATTTTTAATCTTGTCATGAGATTTTTAATTAGATTTAAGTGGATATATTTTTTTAAATTTAATTTAAAAATAAAATAAATAAATAAATAAATAAATAAATAAATAAATAAACTAGGGTTAGGATTGATCTTACCAAGCAAAACTAAACGATTTGTTTCTTGTCCTAGTTCTTTTTGTTCTTTAATCTTTTTTTCTACAAAATAAAAAAAAGTTAACAAGCAATATTTATAAGAAAATAAAAATTTTATTTATAATTTCTTTATAGAAAAATCAAAGAGATCAAAAATTTAATGACCATGCTTTCTTCGATAACGGTGCCAAAACCTTGATAAGAGCATGATGTTATCGTTAAGACACTATGTTTATCAGTTTAATCCGACTTCTTAAAATAATTAAAAATACGTAGATAGCAGTGAGTCAGATCGAATCCATAGGAAAGATAGTATTTTTAGATTTAAAATCTTTAATTTTTTTAAAAAAAGAAAAGATTTTGAAAATAGAATTTGAAGTCAAAAATTAAAAATTAAAATTATGAAGTAAAAATTAAATTATGTAGAAAAATAAATTTGGTACTAAGATCTACTAGTTAGATCTTAGCATCTACTTGCAATAAAATAAAGAGCAATAATTAAAATATAAAAATTAAATTATAATAAAAATAAAGAGCTGAAATCAAAGTATAAAAAAAATAAAATTTGCATTAATTAAAATTTTAAAATTTAAATATATGAAATTTAAAAGAAAAAAAATAAAATAAAATAGCCTGATCTCTGATCTTGGGTCGGCATTGGTGGAAAGATGGTGTAGAAGCCCAGCTTTTTTCCTCGGTACCAGTTGCCTCGAAATAATTATTAATCCAAAGCCTGGCTTTACCCTATACCAAAGCTTCACCTTGATCAAAAATTATGAATTTTGGAGGCCTGGGATTTTATTTATAGGTATTGAAAGGCTGGAGAGCTTTTCTGTAGGTAATGTGGGACAAAGGAGGTCTTTGATCGTCAAAATATGGAGAAATTTGAGTGAAAATTAGATTAAAAGAGTTCTAAATAAATTTTGTTGAAGTCTGGTGAAATTTAGCCATTCAATAGGAATCCAACGGACCAAAAATCATCAAAATCGGATGTGTATTGATCCAGATTAGGTCGAATTAAATTCTGACCATTCATCGCACATTGATGGAGAAAATTTGGCTGTTGATCATGCGTTTGGAATCCTGATCATTGCCAGAAGTGTTTTAGATCATCGAATCATCCCTTGGATCGAGTGCTGCCATTGGATGGCGATCCGTGTGAAGCTGAGTTCGAATCAAATTCGGTTTTAAACCTTCACCATCCGATCTTGACTGTAAGCGACTGCAGTCGTCCGATCGTGCAATTACTGTTCCCATGGACCGTGTGGACGGCTGGACCATACACCGCAATCAATCAACACCTCCTATTGCCAAATGAAAAGTCCAAAATGTCCTATGAGTCGCGATAGATTTTCTATGAACCCTTTAAAGGTCTAGGTCCACTACGTGTCGCTCTGTGATTCGTCGATTTCTACTGAGCTAGCGGTCCACGCCTGGATCGTAGACCGATTGATGGCTTTTGCGGCTGAGTCGGCTTGCATGGCTAGCTTCATCGACTTGGCTCGGCGCATTTGGATGTGCCGGCTGATATGGCGTGGTGGCTTGAGCCAGCTTAGCCGTATGTTATTTTCATTTAATTTTTATTTATTTTATTTCTTTAAAAATTCATATCTTCTTTGTTTTACCTCTATTTTATTCGAAACTTATTTTGTTGTGATCAAAAAAATAAGCTCTTTCCATTAATAATGAAATTTTATTTTTTAATTTTTATTATTTTTAATTAATTTTTTAATTAATAAAAATATTAATTTCTCAAAAATTATATATAAATTGATCATTAATTTTTAAAAATTAATATGAATTAATTAATAAATTAATATTTTTATTGATAAATTTATGATACTTATCATCGGTGCCACCACACCCTCCTATTGCTCTACCATGGTTTTTTTTTTCTCTCAAAAAATGTCGATCACGATTGCACCTCCACCCCCTCTCTTCTCATACCATCTTCGCACTCGTCGATGTCACCCACCCCCTGCCACCCCACCATTGCTTTTCTTTTCTCTTGGCAAACGTCAATCCTGATTGTACCTTTCGATGCTCCTTTGGTACCCCACTCCCAGCACCACCATTAAAGGAAAAGAGAAACTCTCTTTTTTTTTTTTTCTTTTTTTCTTCTTTTTTATTTTTTATAAATTAATATTTTATTATTTTTTTTCTTTCTTTCTGTTCTCATACCTTCTTCGCACTTGTCGGTACTGCCCCACTATGGCTCCCCTTCTTTCTCGATAAATACTGATCTCAATCGCACTCTTGCCCTCTTACTTCTTTTGATACCTTTTTTGTTCCAACCGATGTCGCCCCACCCCCTACCTCCCCACCATCGCTCTCCTTCTCTCTCAGTAAATGTCGATCTTGATCGTACCCCCCGCACCCTTATTAGTTCGCCGCCCCCAATGTTACCATTGAAGGAGGAGAGAGAAATTCTCTCTTCTTTTCTTTTTTTCTTACTTTTTCCTTCTTTTTCTTTTTTTTCTTTTTTCTTCCCATAATTTTTTCTTTCTCAATTTTTGGTGCTTTCAGAATATTTGTTAAAAAATATTATATAAAATAGTGATTGTATGTTTGAATTATAAAAATATTCATAAATTATAAATATTCACCAAAGAATTAAAAAATATCATGTTAATTGATATCTTTTTTTTTTTAGAGGATGAAAGGGCTCGGTTCCACTGCATACCCCCTTGCTCACCCATGGTGACCCTACCACCATCCTCTCAACCAAGAAAGATAGAAATTCGAAGGGAGGGGCAGAAGGAACGGAAAGCAACATACTTCATTATTAGTATTCTATAAACTTTTGGAGGCTATTAAATGTAGAGATTTGGCTTTCAAATTGATGAAGTACTATGCTTTATTTATGAATAATTTATTAAATTTGATTTGATCTAATCCGATGGATCGATTCAAATCTCAAAACATATATTTTCTAAAAAATAATAAAAATATTATTTTTTAAAAAATAAATTAGTATGTTATTATTTTTATAATTTAAAAATAATATGTTATATTTTTAAAATAATAAAAAATTAATATTTTTAAAAAATATTATTATTATTTTATAATTTTTTATTTTTTAAAAATAATATTTTTTAAAAATGCTATTTTTATCTCTTATCCATCCCCTACTTTTATTTTTAAAATATTTTTTTAAATTTTAAAATACTACTTTATTATCATTTAAAAATAATATTTTAAATTATTATTAATAAAATAATAATATCTTTTTCTTTCTTTCTCTTTTCAAATATTTTTTTTCTTTTTTTTCCTCCCCCCGTCCTTCTCTTCTCTTCCTCCCTTGCCTCCCCCCAACCCTCGGCCCCACCACCTGAGGCCTAGGTCATGGCCCTTTGCATCGCCCCTATCATGATGCCGCACCATCGCCATCTGCATCGCACTTACTATCCGCATGACCACCAAACCTCCTCTTCTCTCCTCCCTTGGCTTCGACACCACCAACCCCGCTCTCATCCCCTCTTCTGGCTCCGGCACTACCACCCCCTGCCTCCCATTATAAGAATCTAGACTATTAGTGATGGTGAAACGCCATTGCTAATAGTCAACCTGCCATCAGTAATAACACCGTCATTGCTAATACTATCATAAAATTCAATCTAAAAAATTTTTATTGCTAATTATCTTTATTAGTGATGGAAAAACTAGCCATCGCTAATAAGGCTATTAGTGATGGCTTTTACGATAAAAAAATTCTATCTTTAATAATTTTTTAATATTTAAATTATTTTTTTTAAAAAATATTAACAACTACAATGTCGTGGCTAATACCATTGCTAATACTTAATTACGATAGAAACCACTAACGCTAATATTGTCTCTAATACTTTTAAAATTTTAAATCAAATAAAATAAAATATTTTAAAAAATATTAGTAATAGTATTTTCATGGCTAATGCTGTTGCTAATAATTATTAGCGACCCAACATGCCATTGCTATTGGCATCTCTATTTTCTTTATAATTTTTAAATAAAATAAAAAATATTTTAAGAATTATTAGTGATGGCAACTTTGTCTCTAAAGCTGTCGCTAATAGTTACTAGCGATGGTGCTTACCATCGCTGATACTGATGCTAATAATTAATTTATATATTTTTTTAAAAATAATAATAATATTTTTAAATCTATTTTAATTAATCATAATTAATTATGATTCATAATACCTATTTCAATTAAAATCTAAAGATAATCTAATAATTAAAAATTTATAGCTAATTATATTTTATTAAAAATATAAATTATATAAATTTTTTTACAAGCAGTTTCAAAAAAATATAATACATCGAAAAAATATAATACATAAAAAAATTAGATTTGATCCTCGTCATCATCCATCTCCTCTTCTTCCGACTTCTCTTTAGTGGCTGGTGGATGAGAGCTAGATGTCCCAACATCTTATAATGAAAAAAATAAAACAACATTAGTAAGTTTCAATACGAAGGCGTATCTTTCGATATGGAGGTGTATCTTTCGATATACTACTTCTATTCTCACACAGATTGCTCCTACATGTTCAACTTGATGATATGAAGCTATAAACACCCTGGTCCATCGATTGAATGGTTAGATTGAATTTTTAGGGGAGATATAATTTGCAATAACTTTATATCTCATATTAAAATAATATGTTAATTCAAATCAATAAGGTTTCAAAGCAAGAAATCAATAAGTTTTCTTAAGTATTTAATTGCGTATAAGCATATACTCAATATACTCTCTTACCCCTTTTGGAGGACAACATCAAAAAAGCTCATGGAAAAGTACAAAGAGAAAATCATCAAAATCAACATTAAGCAGTATTAAAACTGAGAGAATGTATGCTGAGGATTCAGGGAAGTTCAAATCAAATTAATCATCTCTCTTTTGAATGATATTTCTTTCTTTTTCAAAATATTAGTTGAATTTAAATATTAAGACTTCCCTCTTTTTTTTTTGAATGAAATATGG